>JAZHYW010024217.1:0-45828 GCA_037355805.1 Ixodes ricinus
TAACTTTGAAGTTATTTTTCACCGAGAGAGCTTTCTGTTATGAGGCCCTTTCAATAAAAGATTTTTTTGCAAGAGACCAGTTTCGAGTTAACGTGAATAACTTAATTTCAAAAAGCGAGCTTGGGCAGCAATTTTAGTTGTTCAGTAGCTCCTTTGAGAAACCGCTCTTTATCGACGGTCTCGAACGGTTCAAAGAGGCAATATACATCACCTAGACGTTTTCTGAAACTCAACTTGATGTCGGAAAAAGGCCTCAACAATAAGGAACCTTTCCTGAGGCACTACCTCTACTGCAGAACCGCTGGCTTGGATGGGGACTCAAGTACACGTTCATCGTTGTTACTCTTGTCAAGGCCATCTATGAGGTATACGGTAATAGATGTGGGAGAAACAAAAGAGATGCCCTTCAATGTCCAACCTGTCAATGGTTCAATGGAGAGAAGATACAGCGGTTGACAAAACAACATACTGACGTTTATTGAACATGACTAGATTGAAACTTAACACAGCAGTAGAATGCTTCTCTGACAAAAAAAAAGATAAAATAAAACGTGGCCTAGTGGGACGTCCTACTTCACAGATTGATTACATATATTGAAAAACTTTTGACTGAACTCTTCCCGAAACTCCGAGTTCTTACAAAGACTCTGCAATGACTGTGTGCAAAAAGTAACTCCCAGGGCTCTGAAACAGTCTGCAATGACTGTGTGCAAAATGTAACGGAAACAAAACTATTCATACTACCAAAATTTATAAGAACTGGGGTAGGAACAATCCTAAATATCTAGGACCACCTTTCAAAGAGGAATTTTGCTTTTGGTTTTTGAAAAGTATAAATTGTTACCAATTAGCCACTTTTAAGTACCTCTTATATATCTATAATCAAATGAACACCAAAACCGAACTTTTCAAGATTGCCTCCGTCAGACCCTGGAAGAAAAAAAAAAAGCTGACCTAGACGTTAAGCATGCGAAGCACCCTAATGAGCACATTAGCGGACTTGTAATCAAAATGCTTTGCATTCACGAAGAGGAGTGTCTTCTTTGCACTTTGGCAGAAGGCAATGTCCATCGCATAGTAGCTGGACAAGAGCCAGGCAGCTGCAGCTGCGATGTGATGAATACGTTTCACCAGAACTATTCCGCCCACATGAGTTTCAAATGAAGGGGAGTCGAAAATGTTTTGTCCTGCCTTGGGCCGTACGACAAGAGTTGGTTGGGGCTGGGCTGGATCCTAAAAAAGAATTACAAAATAGATCCTGAATTACATACAAGAACCTGAATGATAAAAACACGAGAAAATAGTAGAAAACGAAGTATATTGTTTTAGTTGTGAATAACCACAGCTATAGTGGGATTATTTAAGCGGTATTTTGTGAAGAGTATGACACATGACTGGAAATATTTTCTACAGTATTACAAATCGAATATATAATTATTAGCAAATGGTCTATTTATGTCCAGAGCAAAATGATTATTATGCAAAACAACAAGACATTGTTCCCTGTTAAAGCTGTTGAGATTAAATTGTACATCAAAGTCTGCCAATTAAACTCTCATGCTATTGAAAGATTGATGAAAGTTACAGTGTTGACAACAAACAATGATGACTGCTCCTCGTTGAACAGTACTGGGAGACAAAGAAAACAGCATGCAAGCTTGGCATCTCGGAAAAAATGACACCTTCACCGACACGTAGTTCTTAATTGCCATGTCGCATACATTCTGGCTCAACATGAACTCGAAAAAAAGCGACGTACGGGTTATCATTTCCATACAAGTTCAGAAGTCTTGGACATGCGACTCTACAACCCTCATTAAAATGAGAAAAAAAAGCTAGTGGACTACCAAAATTCAAAGGGCTGCATTAACATTTGTGGTCAACAGAATAGGCAGCTCAGGCAAATGTCCACACTTCATCAACCGACTTTGCTTTATCAAGGTGTGTTCACAGGTTACAATTAAAACCAACGTTTTGTAGCGAAATCATGAACTGGCACTCTGACGTTTACAGAGCGCTTCTTTCTCAAGTACTATGGGAGGTTGCAGTCTCTGCTTTAAAACCCTGCCTGGGTAAATAGTTATTTGAGAAATTCTCACAGCTTAGACGGTGGGAATAGTGCACACAAGGACAAACGCTGCAGAAAGAACTGTAAACAGTGCTAACTTGCAACTGAAAATGTATTATCAATTTATCGAATATTTACACTAGCAAACAATACTTAAAAATAAAATATACAGACACACCTCATGAATCACTTTTAGGCATTTCTGAAATTGGTCAGTTTTAACCTTAAGAAAACAGTTAAACCTTGCAGCTTGGCACTCGCTGGACAGGTTTCCTCAAACCCATTCAGTTGTCGAATGTAGTCAGAAGAGGGGTGATACCTCATTATCCGCTGAAGGAGGCCATCCGTTGCCTGTTCCGTTTTCGCTTGTACACTTGAAATGTCGCTGGTCCCCTTCATGAGATCCAGCTCCTGGTGCAGCTGAAAGGTAGATTTTTCTTGGTTTGGTTAACAGAGCAAGGCATTACTATTTAATTAAGGCCAACCAGTAATAAAGTTACACCCTACTGTGGAAAATATTACAAATGTTAGTTTAAGAGCCCACCAAGCCCTAGCTTTGATGATATCAAATATATTCGACTGTTTGTGAATCCCACAAAGGTCTTCTATAAGACATTCAACGTTTGGCCTTGAGAAAATAAAGGCCACGTTCTAGATGTCCAATTTCATAAGTGGCACATTACCGTGCTCAGATCTATGATGTTACTATTAACAAAACAAAACAAAAACTGACTTGCAAAAACTTCTATACCCTTCCTTGTTGAGGTGTGCTGCATAGATAAAAATGTTATCTGGGAGAGGAGGTGGGCGAGGTAACCACTCAGGTGTGGAAGCAGGAAGAAGGGAACTGCAGCAAAACAGAGACTTCTGGCTCCCTCCTTCTCATGGTGCCCCTCTCCAGCCACACACTGCCAGTGCGCATGGCATAAACAGACCAAAGGGGATTCACCATTTCAAACACATCAGTATAAACATGAAGACGAAGTGCACTTCTATTATATGAGAACACTCTCCGTCTAAAGCGGCAAAAGACGATCTCGTCGTCGAACTCCGTCCCTACTTTTTCCTGCGACATGGGCAAGCGGGATAGGCCGTCTGCCTCCTGGTACTCGGCACCTCGCTGGAATACCATCGTGAAGTTGTACCTCAGTAGACGATGTGACCAAAGGGTGATCCGTAGCGGGCGACGTCCTGCTCCGCCGGTGGATAGCAAAGACACAAGCGCTTGGCGGTTCGTAATAAGGAAAAGGTGGCGGCCCCATAAGTATATGTGCCACTTTTTGCACGCCCACAAACACGCCAGCGCTTCGTTTTCCCCGACTAAGTATCGCAGCTCTCTCGAATTCAGCGTTCTTGAGGCGAACGGGACAGGGAAGATGCCGTCACCATGACGCTGCTGCAGCACAGCCCCTTTGCCGTATGCCGACGCGTCTGTGGCCACGATGGTGGGCAACGTGGGGTCGAACATTCTTAACGTCCTGGCAGATGACAGCAGCCTCTTGACTCGGTTGATGCTTCGGTCCACCTCGTTGTCCCGGACGAACGATGTGTCTTTAGGCATGAACCGTCGAAGGGGTTTGACCTCAGACGCTAACCGAGGCACGAAACGATGGTAATATTCTACCATCCCTAGGAAGAACGGAGTTGGGTGACGTCTGTGGGGATGGGGGCAGCGTTGAGTGCATCCACCTTCATTTGTAGCGGAGCAATCGCTTGAGCGCCGACTTTATGAACCCAAACACGAAAATTCGGGCACATCGAAGAGGCGCTTGTTGAGTTTCGGTCCAGCATCCGAGATACGCCACAGGAACTTACGCAGATGGTGTGTGTGCTTCTCCTTGGTCCTGCCAAAAACAACAACGTCGTCAAGGTAGACCAACACACCTTCGCAGTCATGAAGCATTTGTGAAATCATCTGCTGGAAGGCAGCTGGTGCCGATGCCAGCCCAAAACACACTCTCTTGAACCGGAAGAGACCTTCATCTGTAATGATTGCGGTGAGTTCCCGGCTATCTTTTTGTAGCAGCACTTCGTGGTAAGCAGCCACTAGGTCAAGCTTAGAAAAATGTTTGGCACCATGTAAAGCATACGGAAGTTCTTCAATGTGCGGAAGAGGAAATCTATCAATAACGACAGCTTTATTGGCTTCCCGCAGGTCTACGCGCATTCGAATGGAGCCATCTCTCTTCTGCACCCCCACAAACGGTAATACCCACTCTGGATGAATTAATCCGCGCGATGACCCCAGCCACTTTCAGGCGTCTGTTTTCTTCCGATACTGACTGACGCGCTGCTAGAGGAACACGTCTCATACGATGACGAACGGAAATGACAGAAGATCGGGTGTTTACCTTGTGGACAACGTCCTTGACACGGCTAACACCCGGACTAAAGAGGTACTAGAAGTTGCTCATGGAAGGAGGCAGGTTTAGCTTTACTGGTTCAGGCACCACTGAAGCTTCAGCCTGTGGAGGAGACGATGCTGAGGCCAGTTGATTTGGCATCCTTGCCGACCACTCGCTTCTCAACCCACTTGAAGCTTTGTCCTGTGCGACCGGTGTCGATCTTTTATCCTCCTCTTTCAGCGGGTCGCCGGAACCCTCTGTGTTTGTGCAGAAGCACGACCGAGTGGCGCCACTCATCGGGATGTCGAGGGCTACAACAGCGTCCATGCCGAGTAAAGAAGTACCACGGTCAGCAATGTAGAAAAGTACTATTGCCGCACCTCCCTGAACATTACAGGTGCCTCGAAGGCTCCCAAAATAGTAATGGGTCGCCGAGAAAAGTTCAGGAGGTCCACATGTGGTGGTACAACCGTCGCCTTGCGCACGAAATACCGGACGAACAGGGAACTATCCACAATAGAGACGGCTGATGATGTGTCAAGAAGAAACTGCAGCGTCGGATTCAAATACCTGGATGCTTAAGTACAGCTTGGTTCGAAAAGCTCCAGAAACCTGGGACACCTCCCACTGTTAGTCGTCGTAATCATAGTAGTCGTCGATGATCTGCTCAACCTGATCACGTGAGCGGCGCAGGAGGGGTCGGCGAACATTTCTACATGCGCGTGAAAAATGTACCCGTCGACCACAGTTATCGCAGTACTGACCTCTCGCTCGGCAGACGTCATAGCCCCTGTAGCGTTTCTGATCGTAACCGCAGTTGGCGGATGTTCTTCCGTAGCCGTAGTTCCGCCTTGGAGATGGTTGCCGCCGCGGTGATTCGAAACGAACCGAACGCCGAAACGCCGATCGTCCAGGTCTCTGTTGAAGACTGCCATGGTCGAAACCACCATCGCCGCTGCGGCCGCAGGTTACGCAGCTTTGCTGGCTAGGCGAGCGCGAAGCGCGTGCGTTCCCGGACCGGGCTGAGGAACGCCGCGTGGGAGATCGCACAGGTGGCTCACGGCGCGAGCGCCACTGCTCGTGCGCAAATGACGTCACCGGTGGAGGTTGACTCGGTGCGGATGACCGCCATGTTTCTCTTTCACGCTCTTTCACATGGCAGGTCACGTCCTCTCTCGACGGGCGCAATCGCCGTGGCCCATTCTCGAACTTCTTGGCTTGAGCGTTCCAAATTGAGCACAGTCTGTAAGGCCACGCTGAACGGAAGCGCAGCGTCAAGTACCAGGCTTTTCGTGATATCTGGAGACGCAGCCCCCACCATAAACTGGCGACGAATGGCGACCTCGGTGTAGGCATCAATGTTCGCCGGCGTTGCTAATGCTCGGAGTGCTCAGAGATATTCACGCAGAGATTCCACTTGCTGTTTCCTCATGTAGAATCGAAGTTGTTGCAGAGTTTCGTTGACCGGCTGTGAGACTTTGGCCTGGAGGACCCTGACGGTCTCGCTCTACGCGTTGCGAGACGCTTGTCGAGCATGCTGATCATCTCCCGCCGGTGACGTTGCTTGCGGCGGTCCGTGGAGAGGTAGTAGTGAGTCGTAGACGCGCTGTCCTTCGAACCCCAAGCAGTTGAGTAGCTTGGCCTGGCGCCGTTCGGCGGAAAGTCCTTGAGCGTCTGTAGCCAAGATGTATCTCTCGAACATTCGTAGCCATAATTTCTATGGTATGGGTGGCGTACCCGCCTTGTCCAGGAAGTTTGGTGGTGGCCTTTCACACTTCGCCATGCTTGCGGTTAAGATGGTGGCTCAGCAATCCAGAAAGACGTTCGAAATCGAACACGTGGCCATCTACAAACAGCAGCCGAGGTTCCTTGCCGTTGTCGTGGCAGCCGCACTGACAGCGACGCCAGGCGGCAACCTCTATCTAGGCTGATAACTCTATTCGTTAATTGAAAAGTGGTAAAAGACCTAAAAGACGCTTTGCATGGCGGTATGGCACGGGCCTCTGGACGAGCGGTGCCTGTTTCTTCTGTGGAGTGAGACGATTTGCAGCCCGGGGACTCTCCGGGCGACGAGAGCTGCCAGGTATCGTAGGTGCACGGACAAGGCGAGTGGTTTTCCGCGCCGCCGGGATTGCGGCCGCTTCACGGGACGAACGTACCGTCCTTGTACTTTTGGACTTCGCTCCTATGGAACACAATTCGATTACGCCGGCCACGACAAGACGATTGCCTTGGGACATGACTGCTGCTCGACTGCCCCATAGCAAGAAAATGTATGCTTAGGTCCATACTTCTTCAAGACCCAATCGTTCATTCAAGATGAGATTATCTCACCGACTGGCAAGGAGCGACGTCGACGACGGTATCACCTCGTTTTGGGCGATGAACAGTCGACGGGGTTAAACCAAGATGGACAGCACGGGGGTCTACAGAGGCTTGGTTAACGCCATCAAAAGAGACGGAGCCGGACATGAGGTGTTCTTGCCGACAGGCCAAGTGGTCGTCCGGAATTTACCGGCATGCAAAAATTTAATATTTGTATCTTGTGTAGCACGCATACCCGTGTTAAAGGGATTGTCCGGTCGAAACCGGAAGTACTTAAGTTCTTGCGCTCGTTACGTCGAGGGAGCCTTCATGTAGACAAACGTCATTTTTATTTTGATGTATTATCTCCCGTTATTAATTAAACCTTTCATGAGCCCATGTACAAAACTGCACCCCGAATTTCGCCAGTGTCAATGGCTGACATCCGTAGGTGCTGCGTGACGTCACAAAACGCAAAGGTTTGTTTGATGGTCGGGATAACAAGCGTTGCTCAATGGATGTCATTATTTTGTTTCGAATTATATAGTCTCCTAGGCTGTACCTATACTTAAATACGGTTCTTTTAATGCAGTTCCCAAGCATGTGCAAAAAAGTCACGTCTTTTAGCAGGAAATTACTCGCAGACAGCCATAAGCTTCGAGCAAACGTATGCCGTTTCGCGCAAACACAACTGCGACGGCCAGCGATCGAACTAGGGGCGCTTGCAAAGCAAAGGATGCAGATTTCGCCTCTGAAGCGGCACCTAAGTACACGAAGCGGCATCTGGTACACATGTCAGCGGGTCCACTGGATCGGTGAAGAGGCTGCGGGTCGTTCTCTCAGAGGCAATGTCCGCGGGTCGAAGACAAATGGCGAATCGTTCAAATGCTTGTCGTCACTTGACTTGGACGAGCTTGGTGAATCGTAGTCACGCTCCATTTTCACACGCGGGTCAAACAGAATCGGGCTGCACGCGTGCTAAATACAACTTCTGGTGTCGTTTCCAGATGGCCTAGCTGTTGGTTTCGGTTTCGCTGCATTATCAAATTGATTGATCCGATTTGGGCGAGGAGTGGATGGACGTAGTTTAATATCGTTGGCACAGCATCACACCTCAGCTTGCGAGCCTTCTGTCCGCTTAGAGCTCAGCTTGTAGCTCTCTTCTGTGAGATGATTGCTGCATAAGCGGGATATCGATCTTGACGGGAACCTAGTCCCCACGTACGGCGACGATCCATTTTGCTCGTCACTGCACGTCTCTCGGAAAAGTGTGGAGCGTCATGTCTTGGCTCGCATGTGCTGCCCGGTGGTTGTGGCAGCCAACCGCGCAACAAAATCTCACCCAACTACGAAACAAGTCAAGCACAACAACAAAAACGAAGCACGCTGAGGCAGACAAAAATGCTCGCTTTGTGTTTTGTGACGTCAGAGCTTCAATGTTGCCAACGAAAGCAGCGTTTACGCTAGAATGCGATTGGAGCAGCATTAATTCAATTACTCACACGGAGGGGCATATAAAATTCAGATATTGCACGTATGATCCGTCTCGAGGCAATAACAATGATATTCAATTGTTTTCTCGAATACAAAATTTGACCGGACAATCTTTAAAGGGGCCATGAAATAATTCCTTTAACTTCTTCTTCTTTAATCCTCAACTCAAAGAGAACGGTGAATCACGCGGTCGTGACATGCTAGGGCACCGGTGCGATGACCGCAAGCTTCCACCGTGCTTTTTAAACACACTATAGAACTTGGCATTCGCAAGTTCACCCATTCTGCCACGAACGCGAATTCAAATATTCGTCAATGAATTGATTGTTGACGAGCGCATACGTCCGAGTGACGCAGTTTTCGCGTCAAATGCGTGAGTTAGCCGTTGACGTTATTTTGGCTTTTGTAGGCATTGGCAAAGAGAATATTTAGAACCATACAGATATTATTATAACATCACAGCACACGGACATTAACGAGCACAAAACGGGCCCAGCTACAGTACAAAATAAATATTACACTCGTGAAAAATAATTGTCTGTAACTTGTTAATTACAAAGACGAACACACCTCTGAGCATATAGTTTACTAGTATGTGCTCATCGCATTGTTATAGAGCAGGTCATTTCATATACGTCATTTGGGCAAACGCCAGCTTGTCACTTGAAAAAAACAAACCCAAAAACACTGCGATCAAGTGCAAGGTATTGCAACGAAAGCACGTTTATCGAAGTCTTCAGAACTGTAAATTCGTAAAATCGTCGATTAGTACAAAAGGTTAAAGATCGCAGGCGCTTCCTCGCTTAAAGTTGTTGTGATTATTCGGTGACCCAGGGCTCAACCAAATTCTCCTAGGCCCTACACCCGACGCATACCTTTTGTTTCGAATCTCAGAAATTAAAAATTCAAAGGAAGCTAGAAAATGCGAAAATGTGATTGTTAAAGCTATATCACAAAATCGTTAATTAGTACAAAACGTAAATATCGCAGGAGCTTCCTCGCTAGAAGTTTCTGTGATTACGCGGTTACCTGGGGCAGAAACAACTTCCCCAAGGTTCAACATGCGACGCATACAATCTTCACATCGATTTTCAGACATTCCAACGTTCAAACAAGGCTAGAGTATGCGAAAATTGCATGCAAAAAGTCTTATTAATCCTTGAACACATCCAGGAATCCGATGCACCGCTACGGCGATATAACTGATGCTGTCGCACAGGTGCTAATATCCAGAGCGATCTTGCACAGAAAAGGTGTAGAGTCTCATTCTTTCATATCTTCACGTTATACCTGTGTCAAAGAGCACGAAGAAGTCCGAAGTCGGTAGGCAAGCAGCGGCACATTACGACTACCGCGCACCGAACAAACTCGTATCCACAAGCTCTGGGCGCTGCTATCTATATCTTACCGGTGACATCACAGCTCTTGCGAGGCCACGTGACGAGTAGTCACTCAGATGCTAAGGAAAACCGAGCCAGCTCAGCTCGTTGCTATGGTACCGCGTGTGACCAATCACGGTGAAAGGCGGCACAGGGAAGAGCGTGGCGCTACGCTCTCAGTAAGACCCAGCGTTTCCCAGCTCTCAGGCATCAGCTTGCTATTCTTGAACATGGTATTCGTATGGAAGATATCTAAAATATCTGCTAAAACGGCTAAAACGTAAAAGGAAGCGATTCTTAAAGCATGCGGAACCCCAACGGCCAATGATCAGTGCCAACGGCAGCAAAATGGAAGCTGATTACAATAGCGATGGTGTTGCGCAGTCTTCAAAAGGCTCTTTTTTGTTTTGTTTTGAAACCGAAACCATGCAAATTAATATTATATTTACTAATAATAATGTCACTATAATGTTGTACAAAATTAACAAAAATTTAGTCACTCTTAAGTTTTATGTAAACTTTAGTTTGTTTTTTTTTCAGTGTAAAACCGAAACTATCTCAAGCAACGTTTCGTTTGTCGTATTCGCTTCCAGTGCGTATGTAAGTTCATGCGCCTGTGTTCGTGTGGTGGATGCGTCCGCGTGCTTGTTTGTGCGTGTGTTTGTGCTTGTGCGTCCGCGGTCGTGCGTGCGTTTGCGCGTGTGCACGGGTGCGTACCCGTGTGCGTGCGTGTATGTGTATGTGTGCGCGCGCGCAAGCATATCTCTTTGTGCCTTTCATTGAACTACGCCAGAAAGATGACCAAGAGACCTATTGCTGTCTTACCCAAGCATCAAGGAGAATGCAGGGATTGGTGTTCCACGCGCCGCACGTGCTGGCCTCAGCAGTAGTAACTTTTCCAAAGCAAAAACCTAAAACAAATGGTATCTTGCACGCGCGTTCCTCAATGCTTTCTTTTGGTTATTTACTTCGAATTTTTTATACAGGACAGGCGTGCGCAGTGTGGCGCGTGGAACACCAATCCCTGCATTCTCCTTGATGCTTGGGTAAGACAGCAAATGGTCTATTGGATGTCCCTGGACACTGTAATAAACACTAAATGATTTTATTTATCTTAATATTATTGAAATACGCCAGCGCGAATTCCATTGGTTCTTCCTTAACTCTGCAGTAAACACTAATTGATTGATTGATTGATTGAGCTTTATTTTTGCCGGTCGTGAATTGAGACAGATGCCAATTGGCCACTTCCGCAAAGAGGGCGAACATCAGTTGCTCTTCTAATTATCGTGCTTCAAACGTACCTCGAGAAGTCCGACGCTTTCATTGTCTCGATTTCAGCAGTTCGATTACCAATATGGTCAGTTCAATTACAGTTTGTACATTTCAAAAGTCTGCTACAACCAGTTCTTAATATTTTGTTTTTTAAAAAAAATATGTTATGACGACGATTTTTGCACGTATAGCAGGCGACATAAAACTTATGCAATTTTCAATTGAAAACTTTTGCACTTAAAGTGGAAAGCTCAAGAATGTACTGTTTTAGACTAGGAGAGACATGAGTCGAAGTCTTTAAAGTGGTAAATTTTGAAAAAACGACGCTTCCTTTTTTTTATTGTACTTCTCCGCAACTCACCATATAAGTAGAAAAAAGTCAAAAATTAATTTAAAAAATATACTGGCAAGAGTTTAGGCAAAATAAGTTTTTAGTAACTGGAACAAATTTAGGCGAAACAGGTGATAAGCCTGCTCTAAATTCTTGTGTTCCATCTAAAAAGAAATCAATTGTAGAAAGAAAAAAAAAGCGTTCCACTTATAACCGTTTGATCCGCTAATAATTTGCCAGGACTTAGTCGAAATTAGTGGAACGCCAGCCTTATGTGGAACTGAACTGGAACCTAAGTGGAACATTATTATGAGTGTATAGATGCTGCACGCTTTGAACGTGCGTTGAAGGCGCTTCCTTGTTTACCGGGAGTGCGCTACTTCTATAATCCTAAATGATACTAATGGCGCGCCTAAATTATACTTGTAGTGTCACCGGTTGCTTAGAGCTTACTTGGAGTAGGCTAGTAGATATATGATCTAAACATACTTGGCAAGGATACTTGGATCATAGAACGGCTCCCGCACGCCATATACTACAACTCTACTTTTATAATATTCTATTACAGTCTCTGCCTTCTAGTATACTAGAAGAATGTCGAGTATACTTTTATTATGCTCTTTTTTGCTAAGAGCTGGCTTGGCCCGACCAGGATGATTCAGTCAGTCGCCTCTTCTACCCCTTCTTCCTTCTTTCACTTTTCCTTCCACCTCTTTCTCTTTTATTCTACATTCTCTTCCTTCCTTTTTTACCTTCCTAGGTGGCAAGGGCCAACCTTGGATGGAAACAGGTCCTGTTCCTGCAACCACGCTCGGGTATAGTGCCCGGGCAGCACTGAGAGAGTAATTGTGTCAGCCAAGTTTTTCTTGCTATGGCGGATTACCTACGCCTTTTTTGGGCTCCGTGGTGGGCGTTGCACTCGGGCAATAATTTTCTTTCCCGTCTTTATGGGTCTGCAAACTAAAAATCTTTCTGATCCGGCCCCGAAAAGGGTCCGCGCGGATGTAGCGCTCCAGTCTGAAATGTCTTTTGTTTCTAAGAAGTTTCCAAGATTTCTAGTTCTTCATTCTGGGAATGAAATGCCACTGGGCAAACTGTCCCCCTTCCTTGTAGCCAAGGTACTAGAAGGAGTTGTTGAGAAAACTTTAATGCACAGAAAATGGCGTCTGGAGACATCATTGTGGAAATCAGTACAAAGCAGCACAGTGATGCCTCTTGGGTCTTAACTCTGTGTCGGACTCTAAAGTCGGTGTTACCCCTCACCGCAAACTGAAGACCGCCCAAAAAGTTATTTCCGAGGACGGCCTCCTAGACACATCTGACGCAGAGCTGGTGGAGGGCCTCTCTAGCCAAGGAGTTGTCACTGGACGACGAATCACAATTCGTCGTGATGGCACAGAACACAAAACAAAGCGAATAGTCTTAACGTTTGAGTCCGCCACCCTTCCAGAGGCCGTGAAAGCTGGCTATCAACACTGCAGTGTTCGGCCTTATGTGCCTAATCTTTGAAGGTAGCTTCAAATGCCAGAGGTTTGGCCATGGTTCCCAGCATTGCCGTGGAAAAGCCATATCTGCAAAATGTGCAAAGCTGACCACACCACATACTCTTGCACCAACGACGCACACTGTGTGAACCGCGGTGATTCCCACCCAGGATATTCCCGATCCTGCAGAACGTGGAAGGAAGAGAAGAAGGTACTCACACTTAAAGTCAAGGAAAACCTCTCCTACCAAGAGACACGCTGTCGCTTCGCATTCGTGCGCAAAGGCAGTTTTGCGCAGGTGTTGCAGCGGGCACCTGCACCACTGATGGTAGCCAGTGGCCACCCTGACGTCCTTTCTTGACTATGGGAGACCAATGCAGTCTCCCACGCCCCAGTTGAAAATTCAACTTCCGCGGCCTGCAATCTCGGCTGGGCGATCTACCAACCCTAGCCAGAGTGCGAACCCTCGCGCTCTAACGGGACAACAGCGCTTAGCCCTATTCAGGCTGCTTCCCGGACGAGGATGGGCCAACGGCTACCGCAACCGTCTTTCCTCCGCAGTCTCCTTCCAGGGAGAGGGGTCGACACTACTCGCCCCCACTCCCTGGAGAGAGCATCGTCGAAGGAGCGCCATGGCTCTCTGCCGCACCTGCAGCACCTCAGGGGCAGGAAAGGGTGCATTTGAGCGATGCCCCGCCCAGCACCTCCTCCGCCTCCTGGCTGGGGCTGGTCCTGGACGGGGCATGGCGCCCCATTCTCCGACCCTACTCAAACCTGTCGCAAAGGCCTCGCCTCAGGAAGCAGAGGCTATGAATGAGGGTACAGAAGTGTTCACTCATGCGTCTGAGCAAGACGACAAGGAGTGGGAGACTTTAAAAATAAACACACACAAAAAAACTGTAATCCCTCAAAAGTGACGTTGATTTTTTGTTGCCGTATGCGGCAAATTTATGACTTTTTACATATTCTTATCTAGTTTTACTTTTTGTTCAGCAACCTTTTAACTTCTATTTGGAGGAATGATTAACTTTCACTTTATGCAGTGGAACTGACGCGGTCTTTTACGTAATATTGACGATGTTAATTTTTTTAGGGATGAGGTACGCCCTATTGCTCTGTCCTTACAGGAGACTCATCTTAGCGATCATCATAAGTCAGTGTTGCGTCGCCATCAAGTTTTTAGAAAAGATCGCCCCGCATCTAATTCATCCGGTGGAGTGGCGGTGGTTGTCCAGAATGGGTTGCCTGCTCTCAGGTTCCGCTGACTACGCCTCTTGAGGCTGTGGCTGTGCACATTCTTTGGACCGCCTTATCATTATTGTCTCTATTTATGTTCCACCAAACATTCCGCAGCATCTTCATTATCTCCAAAGACTTGTTGCACAGCTTCCTCAACCTTTTTTACTTTTAGGAGATTTTAACGCTCACCATCCCTTGTGGGGTAGCGCCCGTCAAGACTCACGTGGTGGGGTTCTTGAGCGGTTTTTATTAACATCTGGGCTGTGCCTTATGAATAAGAAAGAGCCAACATTTTTAGTGCAGCTCACAATTCATTTACATCTATCGATCTTTCTTTCTTATCACCCTCATTGTTTTCTTTATTTACGTGGAAAGTTTTTAAATAATCCTTTTGGAAGTGAGCACCTTGCAGTCGTCCTAGCGAGTTTGGTTTCTGTACCAAGCCTTATGAAACGTACCACCTCGTGGAAACTGGAAAAAGCAGATTGGAGTCCTTTTAGCCTAATCTTGGACCTGAAACCTCGAATATTCTAGTCCTTAACACATTATAAAGCCACAACATACATTACAGAACAAATAACTAATGCCGCTTTTCGTTCCGTCCCTCAGACTTCCTGTAAAAAAGCCAAAAAAGCCATTGTGGAGTGATGATTGTTCCACCACCAAGAATAAACAGGATAAGGCTTGGGGCATATTCCGCAGATATCAGACAGTTGTGAACTTTAATAGAGCTTCAGCGAAATAGGGCTCAAGCTCGTTGGACAAGGAAGCAGGCCAAGCAGAAGTCTCGGAGGGGATATTTGTCCTCCATTAGTAGCTATATCCCAGCAAAGGAAGTGTGGGACGACTTCACAGGGTCGAAGACAGATATCGCTGTTTCACGGTTCCTCTATTTTTATCAGCATCCTCATTGCACGACCAGGCTAATCTTGTAGGTGCACATTTTGCAGCCATTTAAAACTCCTCGCACAGCTCTTCGGCGTGTTTGAAGTTTAAGTTTGATGTATAGAGAACGAGAATCAGCTTGGCAGGAGGAGCCTCCGCACCCTGCAATCAACCGCTCACAATGGTCGAGCTCCAAATGGCTTTGAATATGCTGAAACACTCTTCCCCATGTCATGATCGTATACATTACGAGATGATTCGACATTTATCGGAGGAATCACTTTCAGCTCTCCTTATATAATTTAAAGGCCGGTGGAAAGATTCATACTTTCCTACCAAATGGAAACAAACAAAGTGATTCCGTTAGTGAAGCCTGGAAAAGACCCTTCCTCCTGTCAATTACAGGCCGATAGCATTGACGAGTTGCCTTGGAAAAACGCATGAAAGGTTAGTTAACAAGCGTCTTGTTTGCTTCCTTGAACAAAATAATATTTTGGATGTAAATCAGTGTGGCTGTCGATCTGGACGCTCCACGACCGACCACGTAGTTCGGCTGGAGACTTTTGTACGGGAGGCATTTGTGAACAGGCAGCATTGCGTATCAGTATTTTTCGACTTGGAGAAGGCTTACGATACCATTTGGCGACATAGCATTCTGCGTGACCTTTTTACGTACGGAGTACGTGGCAGATTGCTTCACTGCATTAAAAACTTCTTATGTGATCGCTCTTTTCGTGTGCGGCTAGGGAAAACACTTTCCGACTTGTTTGTTCGGCATAATGGTTTTCCTCAGGGCGGAGTCCTGAGTGTCATTACTCTCTTCGCCGTAAAAATTAATTATCTCTGTCAGGTCATACCCTTCTTCCGTATTGTACACCATTTCTGTAGATGATATACAAATTTCTGTAGCAGCAAGTAATATGTCTAGCTGTGAAAGGCAGCTGCAGCTAACCATAAATAAAATGACTAAATGGGCACATAAAAATGATTTTAAGTTTTTGTCAGAGAAAACAGTCTGTGTGCCCTTTTCTTTGCAGCGTGAGCTTTGGTTAGATCTAATTCTTACTTTAAATAGAAATAACATTGCAGTTAGAACAAAACATGAAGTTCCTGGAAGTGATTTTTGACTGCAAGCTTAACTTCGTATGTCTCGTCAAGTGGCTGAAGCAAAAATGTCTACAGGCAATGAAAATCTTGAAAGGTTCTTTGACAGAAGTCTTGGGGTTCCGATAAGATGTGTCTACTTCATTTGTACTCTTCTCTTGTGTGATCGCGCCTTGATTATGGTGCTATCGTGTATGCATCTGCCCGGCTGTCTGCCTTAAAAATGCTTGACCCTTGTGCATCACCTTGGGTTGCGTCTTGCAACCGGTGCTTTTAGGACATCTCCTGTTTTAAGCCAGTATGCTGACTCCAATGAAAGGTCCCCTGAAAAAAAAAACGGCAGTATCTAAGTCTGGTTTATGCTTACAACGTGTTATCGGTACCCAGTCATCCAGCCGACAACAGTATTCGAGAGTCAAAGATTTGTTCTACTTTCAACCATAAACCCACTGTTGTTCGACCCTTGAGTCTTCGTTTTGAGAACCTCCGCCACCCTCTTAACCTACCACGTAAGAGTGCTCATTTTCTAGAAAGTGCATGTCATACCGCCCCATGGGATATGAAACATATAGCTTGTGATTGGTATTTTACAAAATTTGATTAAACATAACGTCTCTCCACTCACTCAACAACAGGAATTCTTAGTCTCTGCAAGAAAAATACAGACATTACTACCAGTTTTATTACTGATGGTGCCAAGTCCTCAATGTATATCGGCTCCGCTGTTTATTCGAATTCGTTCACCGATGTTACTTGACTTGATTTAACAATGTCGCCAGCACTTTTAGTGCCGAACTATATGGTGTTCTGGCAGCCCTTGACTATGTAGTCAGAGCAAAGTGTTGAAAGCCATTCTTTTTGTGGACTCTCAAAGTGTTCTTAGTGCAGTATGTTCCGTTACATCAACGACGAACAAGTTGACTCAACTCGTACGGGCCAAAGCTCAACAGGAACTCGTTGGTGGGAATCATATTATGTTTTGCTGGATCCCGAGCCATGGGGGCACTGCAGGCATCGAGGCTGCAGATAGGCTAGCCGCCTCTTCACAGAACTTTTAACCATCGAATGTCCGCGTACCTTACCAAGACCTTAAAATGTCTGTAAGATTTTCACTTTCACGGCTATGGCAATCTGAATGGAAGTTAGCCGAAAATAATAAGCTTCATGCGATCAAACCGGAACTTGATACATCGAAAACCTCCTATAATAAAAATCGTTTCCATGAAGTCCTTCTGTGCCGCTTGAGAATTGGCCGCTCGTGCATTACTCATCAATACCTGTTATAGGTGAGGAACCGCCATTATGCAAGAACTGTGAAGACACTTTATCTGTTCCACATGTTTTCTTTATTTGCCGTGGCCTTCTACAACAATACAAGACCTTTTTCCTGAGTTTTTCAAATACAACATCCCGTTTCACCCTCTCTTGGTTCTAGGGGAGCAGCCTCTCATATCATTTGAACGCATTTTAGCTTTTCTCAGAACTAAAGGTATTTTACACAAACTATAGCCAACTTAATCTCGTCTAGTCTTAGTGTACTTTTACCATTGTATTATTTAGCTTACCTAGCTTGGCGCAGTATGACCGACGGAGCTCTTACGCCATAAAACCCGGAAACAACAACAATACATATATATTTTTTTTCTGCTGTCACCTTTTTGTAACACTTCTTGGTTTGTCACACGCCACAATTTCGTCGATTAATTTCGCAATATTCTTGCTGAAGTGCCGCGGCGTAAATCACATAAAACACGCGATGTCCGAACAAGTGGTCGGTCGGGTCAGGCCACTCGCGCTGGACTGGTTGTGCGCACTCGAGTCACGCGCGCTAACGTCGCAGAGCTCTCGAGTCGCGCGCTGTATCGTCGCGGAGCTCTAGTGTCGCGCGCGCTAACGTTGTGGCGCTCTACTGTCGGCGCTCTGATGTCGTCCCTCTTGTGTTGTAACGGGAGTATTCACTGGACGCCATATTTCAGGGTGCTGTTTAGAGCGCATGCTCAGAACGAGCTCACATCAATAGGCTGCTAAGACCGGCACTTTCGATGATGCGGAATGCACGTTGCAAAAGAACTGTAGAAGCTCACCATCAGCACGCGCTCAGCATTCGCGCACACAGCTATGGCCACCAGTAAATACTCCCTATAGCCCCCCTATACGACGACGCGGTCTAAGCGAAAAACTCCTGAAGCGCCACTTCGGACACTACAAAGGGCTTTGTCGACTTGGGAATCTGAACAACGAGGTGATGCCCGACGGAACACAGACTTCATTGCGTCGCCCTCCAAGACCGGAAGTCGTCCACGTCGTGCGGCTCAAGCCGTACTACGATCGATAAGACTGTGAACTTCGTTTCTTTGCACTACGCTCGATAGGACTGTGTTTTACAAGCCTCCGTAGTTTGTCAATATTTTGGTTTGTTTTTCTGATTCATTTCCCGTCAAGTCGCATCGGGACAATGCTCTTCTTAAAGGGGGTAGTAATGCCACGCGCGTCGCCGGGCGATAGCATGTATGGCCGAATGGTCTTCGCGCTTGACTGCCGCGCGGAAGATCTGGGTTTGATTTCAAGTAGTGGAAGGCTATTTTATTTATTCTTTCTACTTGTCGTTCTCGCAAGTTCAAGAACGTTCTTTCTCATGGAGTAACGAATGTTCTACGCGCCGAAAGTTCTAGGCAGAACGTTCCAGAAACCCATGCCGGTACAAAAGGTGCCCCGCGTGGCGAGCCGGAGTCAGTCTCGCCCCAGCGCTCGGTCCTGCTGTTTCGCCGACATCGACGCCAGCGATGCTAACTTACTTCTATTTTGTTTTGGCACAAGTTGGCCCCATTAAAAGTTTAGTTTCTTCAGTTATTCTTCGCCTCATCATTTGTCATTCGTGACATTATTTCAGACAGAAGGATGGCCGACATTGCTGATATCAATTCTGAGTATGAGCAGCTGCTCGTCGCAATATGGAAATTGTGATTCACACTTCATCTACTCCTTTCTGACTGGTTTTGAGACATGTGCTCCTAGCAGTATCGTCGGGCTAGAGATTATTATGCCCAGATCCACTCTAATACATTTTAAGGGGATGAGGTTAGTTGCCACATAGCTTGTGCAAAACTAAATCTAGAACGCACTCCTCCTTCTTGTTTTCCATTGTATTCAAAACCTTGTCTCAGTATCTGATGAGCCCGCGAAGAATATTTACCAGATAAGCGATATTACTTAGAAACTAGATGTCCCGTACATATTAACCTGCATCTATCAACCATTCTACACTGCCTCACTACTGATTTGGTATCCTTCAATCGATTTGCCTGAACTGTTCGCACCTGTAGACATCTTAATGATGATCATGAGGGAATGTTTCTTGTCATGTGTTGTCATATGCTTAAAGTAAGTGAGGCATGCGGGCATTTTCAAGTGCTATGGCTATGGGGCATGTCGATAGTAAACACTCAATGTGAGTTTGATGGTGGGGGTTGCTAATATATACTGTTTTATATGTTAGTCGCTATTTTTTATTTGATGAAGTCTGCGGATGAGTTTTAGTCGCCAAGTTGCCATTATGTAGGAACACGTGGGGGGGGGGGGGGTCATACTCTGCAATACATTATATGCTTAAGTGTGTCGACCCAACCTCATTAGTATGTGTACAACAATGAGCTGAATACGTACGTCAAGAATATGATTTGTCATTGTCTCAGTGAAAACTAATGAATCGCTATATTTACCTTAAAATGCTCGATGTGGATATCAGCGACTGCGCACCAATCGTGACAAACGACAATGTTAAACTACATGCCGACTACTCCGCCAAGCTCGCCCGTCTCTCGACATCCCCTTATGAATTAAAATATATGATTTCCACAAGGCTTTCTTTGAAGTGGGCATTTTCCATTCAAATAGCTGACCTTGATTATGAGATAACTGGAACATTTTTGTCCCTTGGTCATCCAGAGTGTTGTTACAAGTTTGTGCCTTAGGGCAATCGAGGTATTTTTGTTGTGATATAGTTTCCAGTTTGAAAATAAAATAAAGACAATTAATGCATTCGCTACAAAAGTTTTCCTTTACCAGGGCTGCTTGTTTCATGCCACTCAACCCAGTTTGGAATTGCTGCATTATTAAGTACAGCTGGTATTGATTTACCCGGTCCTTCTACTTTGGTATCGATTATTTTTACTGTTGCTGTAATGAAAGACTCGCCTTCCCGGGTGCATGGTCGACTTGCATCGCAAGCTACATGATAAGTGTGAAAACAAATTCCTAGGCCCGTGACATGCAGAATCTTTCATCCATCGCACTCCTCTGCCGAGAAGCCCATGATTCCCAGCCGAGCTGTAGCCTCAGTGCAACTGACAATAAACAATTACGGTAACAATCTTTTATGTTTAATTTTCTACCCATTTTTATGTTTCATTTTCTACCCATTAATGAGTGACAGATGGATGTGGCAGCTGCTTTACCAAAAAGGAGTATACCTATGCCAGAAATGTACTTTCATGCACAGTGCAAAATAATTGTTTACACACATTATTTGTTAAAATTCCCCTTGTTATGAACTACATAATTTCAATTCAGGTGTGAATTGCACGCAAAACCAAATGTTGGACCGTAACACACGACCGGGAACTGTACGGTTGTAGCCCGCTAGCCCGGGGTCTTGCAGGTATCTTGCGGTACTGCTGGTACTACGCCGGGGATTTGTGCTGGCAACAGCCCTTGAACTCGCTGGGACAAAACAAGACTGGGAACTGTATGGCTTGAGGCCGCAAGCCTGGAGTCCTGCTGGTATCTTACCGTATTTCTGGTACTACGCTGGGGATTTGTGCTGACAGCACCCTGGGAACTCACTGGGACGCCCATTGCCGGGCGTCCCAGTGAGTCCCAGTCACTGAACCACTAACTGGCAATCTCACTGGCCCGTTGTCACCCCGTGGGGCGTTTCCAGCGTCGCCCCAGTAGAAGCATACCGGCAGTCTGGTACCGCCACATTCCCAAACCGGCGAGTTCTGCTACTTGGGACTGGATTTATTGGTCGAAACGAATGTTCCGCGTTGTCATTCGCTGAGCGGACTTCGTAGGTTGCATCGACTGGCTCTCGGTGTGTTGTGCGGGAAACAACACGAGCGGAATTTCTGTGTGTTTGTGTTCGCACAGCTGCTGATGTTTGTTTAATAAAAATAAAGGTTTCACTTGGTCCTGTATTCAGTGCAGCAACTAATATGTCAATAGCATACATGTGTAAACGGCGCATAAACGTGACAAATTGTTTTCGTTCTAGGGATTCGTTGATACTGACAAATGTGAAGACGCTGAGAGCGTTCGCCATCATGTCTTGCTCATGAAAGAGATAAATAAAGTGCCCTTGAACGTCGACTTGATCCAGGATTGACCGGATGGTGCGGACGTTTCAGTCTCGCCAAGAGTTGACCATCAGCGAAGCTGGACTCCGCATAGTTCTTGAGGAATTTACGGCAGTGACGATTCCCGGAATGGTAATTCAATATCGTCTCCTTTATACTTTGCCATAGAGATTCGAGTTTATTTTTTTTACAGGTCATCAGGATTTTAGAAAGTTCTTAATACCCGATTTATCGACTGTGACTGAGTTAAGGACTTTTGATATGTGCTAGGTAATATACTTTTACCGCGTAATAGGGCTAGGCAATAATCAAATATCTTTAATGTTCATATCGGTTGAAATTAGGGTTACAAAAAGGTGAGTGAAAACAAAAGTAAAAATACTACTATTTTAATTCGTTTTGTGTGTTTATAAAACAATTGTTTATCACAGCCACTCTCGCATTTTATATGATTTTTATGTAGACTGGTTTTAAAGTTTAAATATAATGTACGAATATTTTATTCTCAATAATTGTCATGCTTTCCTTCTGTTTGAGGCAGAATGTCAAGTTCCTATGTAGTATCTACTATAAGACGTTAGCAAAAACTTGTCAAAGGAAATATCTGTAGTTCTAGGAGTTTTCTAAGATACATTATGATGCCTGGAGATCAGCGCGACCGGTAAATTTATTAACTAATTCATTTAAAAAATATAAATTGAAGTTATCTTAATTGACGCCAAGCCTTGATCCTATTATATTGACAGTAAGTGGTAATTTATGTATATATATATATATATATATATATATACATATATAAAGAAACAATCAAAGTGTACAAATCTATCGCACATAAATATACTTTTGTAAAGTAGTGTAGGGTACAACGCACCCGCAGATACATTCTTCTTATCAAAAGAAAAGAGATGGCTCGAGGCGCAGCACACGCACGCGCCTCGGAGAGCTCGTGCAAGAGAATGCTCTGAAGCCGCTATCACAGGCAGACACGTCGTCCCGTTGTCTCGTTCAATGTCCTCACTTTAAATAACGTGGAAGGACCTGGCGGCCCCCACATATTTGGTGACCCGGTCGAGGACCATGGACAACGGCGGACCCCAAGGAGCAGCAGCGGGATCCCCAGCTTCCATCTCGTCGGTTGCAGTCCGACTTCCGCCGTACTGGGACAGAAACCCGAAGGTCTGGTTCCTGCAGGATGAGTCCCAATTTCATCTCAGCGGTGTGACGAGCCAGGAAAGCAAGTACCATCATGTCGTCTCGGCGCTGTCGCTGGCAGCTGCCGACGAAGTATACGACATCCTTGCGCAACCCCGGCCACAGCTTCGTTCGACCAGCTGAAGGCGGCTCTCTTGCAGAGAACCGAGGCATCAAATCGCTCCCGCCTCCAAGAACTTCTTTCGGCGGAAGAACTCGGCAATCAACGTCCGTCCCGGCTGCTGAGGCAGATAACTCAACTCCTTGGAGATCGCGCCAACACGATCAGCGACGCTCTGCTGAGAGAGCTATTTATCCAGCACCTGCCAACCAACGTTCAGATGGTGTTGGCCACCGCTACGGCTCTCGACCTCACAGGCCTCGCAGCCCTGGCAGACACCGTTATTGAAGTTGCCACTCCCCCGTCGCCAGCGTTACATCGGCGGCAGAAGATGGTAGCGAAGCGATGCCTGCCCTGCCAGGCACTCCATCGTTTGGCGGCAACCTCGAGCAGCTTTGCCAGTGGTTAGAACAGAATGTTACCGCAGCAACTCACCGGCGAGATCGTCCACGCACTGAACAACAACGTGGACGTTCAACATCTCGTTGGAGAAATGCTGACCGTTCCTGCTCCGCGAGTTCAGCGGACGTCTGCGTATACCATCGCCTCTTTGGCTCCGACGCTGGGCACTGCCTTCGTCCCTGCTCCTGGAGCAAACCGATAGAGGCAACGAGTAGTCAGAGCCTACCAGAAAGTCGCCTATTTTACATCACCAACAGGACTACTGGAACCCGTTATTTCGGTCGATACCGGGGCTGAGGTAAGCGCTGTTCTTGCAAAACGCGCGGATCAATCACAAACGCCCAATTTCTACCTTCGGGCTCGGGCTGTGAACAACTCGTCGATCCCCGTCTACAAGGAACAGTCCATCACCTTAAATCTTGGCCTCAGACGAGTGTACCGATGGGTATTCCTGGTCGCAGACATAAGCATCGCGATCATCGGTGCTGACTTCCTATAGCACCACAGTCTCCTCGGAGACGTCAAGGAGAGACGTCTGCCCGACTCCACAGTAGCAATACTATTCCATTCGTTGTTTATTTTCCAGGTTACTACAGGACGTTCAACTGTCGTTCGGCAAAAACATCCTGAAGGACATGAGAGCTAAGATGGAGGCATTTACAGCTTCTACACTGGTGTTCCTCAAATGAAAAAAAAACGCCACTCTGAACTTTGAAGAGCTGCTTGAAGGTATACTTTTGTCGGTGTTTTTGTGATCTACCACATGTTTCAGACCGCGGCCATGCAGAGGTTTAGTTTCGACCACTATAAATATGCTGGGTTAACTGACTACCTCATTACGAACTGATGACTGCTTATCGGCGCCACTCGTTTAAGACAGGGTTAACATAACATATACTTGGGGACAGCTTTCTGTGGCGTTTCTGAAGTGAAAAGTGCGTGTGCAAAGCCTTGATTTGCGCTAAAGATGCGCGGCGTCCTTAACTTTGACTACATTGCCAAAAAGTTATCCAAGTTACCCCCGAGTATAGTGCATTGTCACAGAAGGTAGTGCAAGCTTGTCAGTGTTATTTTCTTGGTATACGAGCTAGTAATATAAAATAAATCTTTGATTTATTTTTGCAAATAATTTAAAGGAAATATAAGCGACTATAATCAATGACAGGTTAAGAAAAATCTAAAGGAGAAAGCCGACAGACGCTTGGAATGGAGAGAAGGTTTCTCTTCCCTCCTCCAAGCTTCTGTCCGCTCCATCCTCTCCAGCTCGTAGATGTTTTCTTATCCTGTTGCTTACTATAGGGCAAGACGAATTAAATAGGGGTAGAACCAGCGTTTCTTCAAACATGCTTAAAATTCCTGTGGATCTACTTTCCCGCAGACCACTTTAGAAGCCAATCACACCAATCCACGAAGAGAGCTCGGCGAATAAAAAGGCCAAAGCATGTGTAGACATATGAATGAAGCGTGAGATGTCACTGAGCATGACGATTCACGTGCAGACGTCATGCTCAGTGTCACATTACAGACTTTATTTTTAAGTCGAAACATATTTTTAGCCTCTCCATTGGCCGAGTTTCCACCGTAGATTGCTTTGATCGGTTCCTCGAGTATTTTTAGGGAAAGTGGACGCACGGGCATTTTAAAGAGCAGAGAAAATGCGGTTGCCATTTAAGCACTGTTTTAAGTGTATACATATATTAATTGTAACTTATTGAGTTCCGCACGAGCCTTATAGTAGTTAACGAGCCGTTTATTGCTACATGGTCGTCTTGCCCATCGGCTACAAAACGTAGGGCGCAAAAAGAGGCAGGAGCAGAGCGCGCTTTATCAGGATGATACCAAGTCACGTGATAGTTCAGGCACTCCGCGATATCGTTGTCATGGCGCTAACAAATGGACAGAACCTGCAGCTCGGGGAGTTTTCTATTTGCCGTGTGATCAGGTGCAACGCGGTTCCACACGGGGACATTTAGGCTGCGTGAATGAGGTGGCCCATGTCCGATAAAAAGGGGGTATTAACCCAAGGGCTTTTAACGTGCACCATGCAATATTAGCACGGATGCACGCCGTTAGCACACATGTGCTCACTTTCGTTTATTTACCTCTTAGATTGTGAGGGATCCGCACGCCGTCTCTCCTGGCTTAACCTTCTTAGCTTAATGTTGTACAGTCGTGCCGTAAATAAATATTTGTAACAGCTGATGTGCTGGGCTCAAAATAGTCCTATTGTTTTTTCTTGCTGCGATCACATCGTGAGGTTAATGATTAAAGACCGGTTTGGGGGGGGGGGCGGAAGCACATAAAGTATACATGATATATTTACATATAGAACAACAGTATTTGCCAACAAAAACGCACCAACTATGTCACACGTAAAAAATATCAGAGATTATAATGGCGGCATATATTTTTTTTCAGGGATCTCGGGAAAGTGGCTTTACTAAACCTGCCTCTCGTTTTCAATGAGAAGCGGCAGCTTCTTTTCATGACAGAGGTACTTGATGCTGTTCTTACATAGCTCCATTAATAAGTGCATGACATGTTCATTTGTAAAAACATATTCCTAAAGGAATTAGTCCAGAAAACCCAGGGAATGTAATCAAAAGGAGCAGACTTTTCACTGTACCAAAATATTTTCTCATGCCTACTTTTCCGTAATGATTCCGGTGGGTCAACCGCTGTGATTTATTGAGCGCGACTATCGAAGGACGACGCCGGAAGAACAACTTGCCCCGAAAGAGAAATCTGCGCAGGCAGCATCAGGTATCGCTTGCTCATTGTCCCTGCGCCAAAAATAATTCCGAGGAAGGCCCTTCTTTCACGCTTCGTCATCCGCTGGTGGCTTTCTGTAGTTCGCAGTGATCGACACACTAAATGTTTTAAAGGAAATCAGACCCGCGGGCATGTTTTACAGCGTCAGGCTAAACGAGAAATACAATACTTAGAGAAACCTATAAAATTAATATTGATCTAAAAGAGTTGCAAATGATTAACTCCAGCAATAATTATACAGCGGAAAATAAATTCGTTTACATTTTTGCTTTCTTGCTGTAGAATCTCAGGACACTCACGCCACTAATTCATCTTCAGGAAAAAAATTTGACATATCTATTTGGATGGTTTTCTGACAGTGAACGGCATCAGGACGACAGTAAAAGCTGCGTGCACATTGCAGGCAGTGTACTATATTTTTGACATCAAATATCCCTCGGAAATATGACACACTATGAAGTTTATTGCCATTTTTTTTGTTGTCTTCGGAGAGAACATCCCTGTTCCAGTTAAGAGGTTTGAAAACTTTTTAATTGTTTGACTGTTAAACAGAAACAGTCTTGTTGGCCTGACACCCGTTTCGTGTTAAGTACAACTGTTTCAAACATTGTTAGTTTGTTTTACTCGCAAACAGAAGAATCAACTTTTTGCGACCCTAGTCAAATATATGAATGGACATGATCTTTACTTTTCTGTCTGTCCCTGGTTAATTATGTATGGGAATGCAGTGTCTTGACACTGGCCAGACTAATGTTTGTCAACCCGTCCTAAAAGGTCCAGTGCTAGCGAGTAACAAAACAATCAAAAGATATTTCGGTTGGTAAAAAAAAAATTCAATTTATGGAGCAAGAAATGCAAAATACGATTTACTAAAATCAACTAGGAATGTGAAAAAAAAATTGTCACAAAGAGGGTTACAAATACAGAATATGGTTCACTGAAAATTTCGTAAAGATAATTTAAAGCACCTATATAGGATTCATTGAAACAACAAAGAGGGGTACCCAAAGGAACCTGAAATAGGGTTCATAAAGACTTATATTAAACAGCGCACAAAACGTCGGCGGAAGAGAAAAGGACAGTAGAACGAAAGAGCGCTGACTCCCAACTGATTTAATTAGACAGAAGAGAAAAGGAGGAAAAAAGAAGCCACGAAAATTGAACTCCCCGTGAAGACAAGGTACAAGAAAGAGAAAAGGAAGAAAATATGTACAAACTAGATCGATAGATTTAAGAAAAAGAAGAAAAAATATTAAAAATAAAAAGAAAATGAAAAAAATAAAAATTAAAAAAAGAATGGAAAAATTAAAAAAAACGGTACTTTCACCCCTCGCCGGCCAAAGTTACTGCGCATGGGCGTTGTCCAAAAAAGACACCTCCTTTGCACTCAGCGACAGGGACGGTTGGCTGACGCATTGCTGCCCTATTTTTTGAATTTGAAAAGCCTCGTAGATTTCTCGAGTAGTCCGGTCTTTAAATCTACCAAGAACAGTTGTTTCACCAAAAGTCGGTGCGCACTGGCAGGAGCGACAGTGTGTCGGCAAGTGCCCGCCTACCGTGGCTTGAAGTGAATAGAAGTGTTCTTTAAGCCTGTCGTTGATGCATCGTTCCGTCTGACCTATATAGCATTACAGCAACTGGCCTTCACGGTATGGAAACATGAGTTTTCAAAGGCCGAGCCTAGAATTCTAGGCTTCACGGTATGGAAAAGTCATGTTTCCATACCATGAAGGCCAGTTGCTGTTCTCAACTTGAACGCCTTAAGGCATCTGGTTACCCTCACGCAGTTTTAATAGAGGTTATGGGGTCTTTGTTGAGGAAGGTTAAAGGGGAGAGTAGCAGCAGGCAAAATATACAAAAGAAGCGCCCGGTCGTAGTACCGTACCTGCATAAATTGTCTCACAATTTAAAGCAAATCGCAAGCAGGTATGATGTCCCCGTGGTGTTTTCGGCGCCCCTACGTTCATCCAAGATCTGCGCAAAAGTGGGGTCCGTCCTCGACAATCGATTACAAGCCGTATGCCACAAGAGGCACAAGAACAAGTTTGTTACCTGCACGGACGGCGTGGTCTACAAGATCCCTCTGACGTGTGGTAAATGCTATATAGGTCAGACGGAACGATGCATCAACGACAGGCTTAAAGAACACTTCTATTCACTTCCAAGCCACGGTAGAGCGGGCACTTGCCGACACACTGTCGCCTCCTGCCAGTGACGCACGCAGACTTTTGGTGAAACAACTGTTCTTGGTAGATTTAAAGACCGGACTACTCGAGAAATCTACGAGGCTTTTCAAATTCAAAAAATAGGGCAGCAATGCGTCAGCCAACCGTCCCTGTCGCTGAGTGCAAAGGAGGTGTCTTTTAGACAACGCCTATGCGCAGTAACTTTGGCCGGCCAGTGGTGAAAGTACCGTTTTTTATTATTTCCATTCTTTTTTTATTTTTTTTCATTTTCTTTCTATTTTTAAATTTTTTTCTTCTTTTTTCTTTAATCTATCGATCTAGTTTGTACATATTTTCTTTCTTTTCTTTTCTTGTACCTTATCTTCACGGGGGTTCAATTTTCGTGGCTTCTTTTTCCTCCTTTTCTCGTGTCTAATTAAATCAGTTGAGAGTCAGCGCTCTTTCGTTCTACTGTCCTTTTCTCTTCCGCCGACGTTTTGTGCGCTGTTTAATATTAGTGATGTACCAACTAGCTCAAATTACCACTTTACTACAGTTCATAAAGAACCAATGAAGGATCCGTAAAGATCCTCAAAATAAGTCTCATTAAGGGCACGAAGAAGGGTTATGAAAAGAACCGGAATAGGGGTCATTATGAAGAACTAATAACGGATACGAAAATAACCATGAAATAGGGTTCATTAAGAGCGCCAAGAAGGGATCTGGAAAGAACCCGAAATTGGTTTCATTAGGAGCATTAGAAAAGGTTCTGGAAAGAACCTGAAATATAGTTGATTATAAAGAAGCAAAAAAAAAAGATCCAAGAAGAACCCCGAACTAGGGTTCATTAAAAAGAACCAAGAAGCGTTGTGAAAAGAACCCAAAAAATGTTTCATTAAGACGATCCCAGAAACGAGTCGAAAAGAACCCCGAAATAGGGTTCAAGAGAAAGATCCCTTTACGTGGGTTCTTTTCTGCACCTTGAAGGATGCCGCCCATCGGACAAGCGAAAGAACCCTAAAAGGTGATAGTTGTCATGTTTGATTTTTTCAACTGTTCTTCATACAGGTCGTTCCTCCTATGTTTGGCAAGGGGCAGCTGGTCCCTCACGGCATCCAGATAATCCATATCGACATCGGCAATCAGGATCTCTTCACCAGCCCCAGCCGACCGGACCACCTTGCCAGTGGGATCGACCAGCATGCTGTGTCCCCAGACGACGTAGTAGGCCGCTTCGTCCCTCGAGGGCGACACCGACGCCACGTAGACCTGGTTGTCGGCCGCCCTAGCCCTCGACGTCAGTTCCCAGTACCGTGACCCGGAGTACATGAAGAACGCTGCCGGATACACCAGCAACTTGCAGCCAAGCCGCTCGTACAGCTCGGCAAAGGACGGGAACGCGATGTCATAGCACACGGCGACGCCCACTTTGCAGAACGGGGTGTCGAAGGTGGTCACTTTGTCACCCGGTGTTAAGAAGCCCGCCTCGCTGAAGGGGAATCTGCTGGTGACATTGGTCGCGAAGAGGTGTACCTTGCGGTGTTTGGCCAGCAGTGAACCGTCCGGTCCGTAGGCCAAGCAGGTGTTGTAGATTTTGTCGTCCTCCCTCTCCGACAATGTTCCGCCGATAAGGTAGACCTGGTTTTCATTGGCCCAACGCGAGAGCAGCTCGCTGGTCTTCCCGGGAATCGGCTGGGCGTACTTTGTGATGTACTTCGGATCGTACGGAAAGCTGAAGCATTCCGGAAGGCAGACCATCTTCGCTCCCGCAGACGCCGCCTCTCTGATTCTCTCACTGGCTCTTTCGAGGTTTTTCGAAATATTGGGAGTCACCGCAAGTTGTAGCAGGGCAACACGAAACTTGTTCATCGCCATGATTCGGGAATCGGAGCGAATTTTCGCTTGGCTTCACGGTCTGGATTACGTGTGCGCGATACAGCAGAAACGGTATGCTGGCAGATGCGTGTCAGCTTGTGAGAGTCACGGGTGTGAGCGGGGCCTTTTTGTATCCGAGGCGGAGGGCGGTGAGAGCCTCTAACTAACGTTTGAAACCACGTGACAGCAACGATGCACTCAGGTAGGAAGGCCTGCTCAAACCGTCATACTTTAGGCGTAGCAGACCCGCCCCAACAGCTGCAGACATGCCGAACCACCGCCGGAGTAGAATGAACAAGTGCAAGACTGGCGGTCCGAAAAGGCGAATGACAAGATTGTCGCCCGGGTTTTCGAACCGCCAGCCTTGGGCCTGTTGCACAAGTAGAAACTGTGGCGCACATACGTGCTTCCCACGTGCTTGAAGTCACTCTAAAAGTGACTGCATTAGTGCTGTTCGATGATGCTCAACTGGATTCTATTTGGAACCATGTCTATTTTTCCTAATTGAAGAAAAAGTTGATTACGAAGTTTTACCTAATTGTTTTACTTATCGTGACAATTAACCCTTTAGGTTATGTCCCCGTGGTAGCATAACGCGCCTTCATTTTTATTTTCAATTAATTTGTTCGAATTAAACATATACACAGGAATAGCGGAGCATGCATGAATATTTTAGAACTTTTGTAAGGAGTGAGTACATTTTGTTTTTAATTATGCTATGGAAAATACCCGGTGTAGTTTGCTCCCAAGGAGTTACTGAAATATTTGCAGTCAAATGATGTAGGAAACGGCGATATTTCTTTTGTTGACCAAGATACGCGACAAACGTGTTCAAGAAAAGTTACTACATACCGGCTTCATGAAGTATTTATAGTACTACCCAAGTTATTTTCACTGCAAAATATCTTACAAATAATTAGAAATGCAATACAAGTACTTTTCGAGATACTTTCGCACTGCGTAATTTGTTTCCACTTCAATCAAGCTAAAATGCTTTATTTGAAAGCAACAAAAATAGCATTGCAGTTCTATTCCATACTGCCGAAGTACAACAAGTTTTGGGATCACTGGTGCATGTTACAAGAGAATATTGCTAAAACAAATGAGCTAAAAGAGGTCATTTAACCTAGTCACATCGCTAAAAGTTTCATTTTATGGTCGTTCTTTAATGGGCACACTGAACGCACCGTTTATCGCCGTAGTCGCTATATCCGGAGTTCACGTCAAATATTGTTGTAAACGCCAAACAATGAATTGAATAACAGGGAGGGCTCAGGCATAGTATTACGTGGCCGTGGCACTTGCCGAGTCTTCTTCAGGTAGGTTAACCCCAACGCTACACAAAACTTTAAAAAGAAAGCTAGAAAAAAACACAGAGAAGTACTATACTGTGTCTCTCCCGGTTGTGGACTATTTCATTCTTTTCGCCATATGTACTAAGCTCATAGCGCCCGTTTAGAAAGGCGTATAGGTATGAAAGTACTTTTTTTTTCATTTTGAGAGCTTACCTTTTTCGTTGCTTGTTTCCTGCTTTGGCGTTACAACCTCTGTTCTTATGAAAGGGTTGGGCTATCACGGTTCAACAAGTCCTGAAAGTAACTGACATGATCCCCTTCGCGGGGTCAAACATAAAAAAGCGAAATAATAAATAAAACTTCTTTCCTCGTTTTATTTTTTTCCCACTTATTCCTTTGTTGGCATTTTGTTTCTGCATCCTTGGTCCTGGCATTTCCCTGTTTAATGTTCGGTCGTTTCCGTTTCAAGTTCGAAATCACATTGACTTTGTCCTCGGCTCTGGTACACCCGAAAAAGACATTCCCGCGACAATTGTTTTCTAAGGCACTGAGTAGAAGATACTGAAAAATGTGGAAGGTACTGAAGCATGTGATTAACTTAGAGTAGCGAAAACCCTAGATCGAATGTATTTGCAAGATACCAAATTACTACCAAAATAACTCATATACAGAATCTTTATGAGAGTATTTGGTATGGGCATTAGTCTCGAATAATCACGCTTTATGAAGAGAGAACTTGTTTTTGATCAGATAGGCTTAAAGGTAACCTTTATTCAACGTAAAACGTGTGTCGTGAATAGAGATATGCTCCCCAAAACTAATGTGCAAAAAAAAAGAAGCTTTTATTTAAGTTTCCGACTTCGGCGTTAAGAATTACCAGAGTTCTTCTTAATACAGAAGGGTACCTATTGGCTGCAAATAAAATTTAACTTGTCTCGAATATGTTTATGTAGTTAAAGAATACAAGTGTGTGTGTCGTGTGTGCAACGCATGCGAAGCTACCCAAAGTTTTCAGTAACCAAGCATAGCGAATCATATCGTAAATTTGATGCAAGCTCCACAGATTTTGTGATCCCAAGACTGACCTGAATGATGGAAACAAGTTTAATTATTGGACGACCAATGAGACTCGAGCAGCGTACAACGAAGAAAAACGCCTTGGACAGTTTCTACAGGCTGTCTTTTGTGTGAAATACTAACGGTTGCAACCGTAGTTTATGGTGCTTTAGCAGGTCGGTGCTGGCAGGCGAACCAGACGTACTAGGCCGATCAGCTTTACCCTGTGAACTTGTAAAATGTTTCAATTAACAAGTTTGCCAAGTGCGGCTACACTGAAGTGCATCAACAGAATAGCCTTTGAATCCCGCTGATGGAAATATTGAGGTCGTTAAGCTGACCCTTTTGCTCCACTTATCCGAACTATAATGGTTGCAAAGTGACTTTTGTTTGTCTGTGAAACCCTGAGTTGGAAACCCTGTGCCTGCGCAAGCTTTGACTTTGAGCGTTCTACAAAGCAAAAATATTACTCTTTTGCTTTGCTGAGTAAGCAGTTAAGGGTATTCTTCGAATTAGATATAGGGTGTCCGCGATGTGTTTTTGCTCCGCACATTCGGGTTTTAGTCCGCGGCGATTACACCGCTAATACAACATACACAACACAGTCTGGTGCAGACACAGTCAGAGGCGTCCGTCATCCTTGTACGACGGTCCCATCATATTGGTCATACAAAAACAGTCTGCAGACATCTTCGAAGCAAACACGATTCGAAAATGCTTCGGGCGTGACCGTAGATATAATTGCGTCATTATTTCTTTTGAATGACATATGAACTGCGTTACTGCGGCTTTAGGTTAACTGAAAGTTGTAGGACTTTGTCGTATTATTTGAGTCTTTATTCGCCCTCATCCCTGCACCTTAAAGGGGCCCTGCGATAAAACCGGGCAGAAGTGTATATCATTCTATACAAGTTTACAGGCACTACACTGGAACCCAAGTATGTACAGAGTGCGGCCGTAAGGACCAATATATTTGGCGCGCCTTGCAAAATTCGGTTTCCGAACGTACTACATACCTGAAATTGGGCACGCGAACGTAGTTTCGCAACAAGGTTTGTGTCAGTTTGTTTCAAAGCTAAAGACTGCGGTGGTAAAATATAAAACAAATAGTCCAATACGTCTCCGCATTGGTTTGTGAGCTTGCTCCCAGCTGGTCAGTGTTGACGTATTTCGTTAAAAATATTAATTATCCGGATTATCAAACTCACCGCTAGCCTCTCGGTTCTTAGCGTTTTTCCGTTCAGGAACCAACCTGGGAAGCTAGAGCGAGCTCATAAACCAGTGTGCAAACGACAAACAGGCTGGGAATAATAGGACATAGGAAATACGCGCCCTTCCATCTTGCTTTTCATTTTTAATATTTCAGTACCTCTGAGTTCAGCTCTAAAAAGTAGACAAACTTTCTTGAGAAACTACGTTGTCGTTCCGAATTTCAAGTGGGTACGTACATTTGCAATCCGAATTTTTCAAGGCGTGTGAAATGTTTTGGTCCTTACGGCCGCACATTGTACTCGTACGTGACTCACCTAGCCGAAGACCTTCCTCATCGCAAGGTAGATTCAAGCAAATAATTTACTATGAAATTATATTCTGCTCCGCTCATTTGCATTAGACAGCGCGTCTAGGTCGCAAGATCCTCCCCAAGCGGTTTTGAAACCCCGGGTCTGAAGGGACGCATATATGGGCGTCACGCTGCTCACGCACTGGCGCTTTTGGGTCGCTCCGAGGAAGGACTACAACCGACGTACCGAGATACAGTCAGGCACTCTAAGTTAGATGCCCGTTTTTCGGCCACTTATAACTACGAGATCGAGGTGCAACTTTCTGCCGGCTATAAACATACTCCTTGTGACCTAAAATTCCGTCCGCTGCACTCACATGACGACTCATGTTGACGTACTTTCAGGGTATTGTATTTTCACAAAGAGCGCGTCGTAAATCTTTTTAATTTAAGTTCTGTGTAGAATCGGAATGCGGCAGTTTGTCTTCTTGTGCTTTTTTGTATATGCCACCACACTGAGATTGACAGGTAATTTTGGAACACGACTCAAATAAAACAATATGGTTAATAATATTATTGGTGCGCAAATGTGAATGCCTTCGAACATTTGTATATATTGCCGCGCGCGCAACTGACCTAGTAGAATTAGTATCATCTGGTAGGCTAGTTGGTTAAACATTATTATTAAAATTAGCGCAAAGACAAAGAAAGGAAGACAGCAGGACAGGAAAGAGCGCTACTTACAACTGGTTTTAATAGAGAACGATGAGAGAAGAAGTAGAGTAGTAATGTTTTGATTGAAAAGAAAAGAAAAGAAAAAAGAAATTTAAAGGTGAAGAGCATGAAGGAAAATGATATAACAAGGTTGAAAAGACATTTTTTAGGTAAAAAGGTGAAGGTTGATTGTTTTAGATTGTACATCTGTGTACGTAGTAACGACGACAGCAGTAGCTGCACACAGTCATCCACGACGTCGTTTTCTTCCAGGACACCGATACTTCTGTGATCTATGATCTAAGGGTGGAGAGACACTTTTCACGGTGACCTTGCCGCAGTTTTCTGTGCTCGAACCACCGCCGGTCACATTTCTCAGTGAAAGAGTTCGAGGTATTGTATCTCTCTTCGATAGGGCCACTGATGGAGCACTGATGCATTGGCCTGCTTTTCTTGTGATCATATGTGCCTCGCAAATTTCCCTACTTGTTTTTTTCGTTTAGACGTTTTAAGATTTTTGTGTTTTTGAATAATGGGGTGCAGTTGCAGTCCCGAACATGTACCGCGAGATGTCCTGCGGGTGATGCTTTTCAGTGCGAGGTCATGTTCTCTTAAGGGGGATTCAACCGCTCGTCACTCAATGGGCAAATTTCGCTACACAAACCTGAGTTTCAGGAATGCACGATAGTATTCATTCTTTTGGGGGTTACTTATGATAACATATTGAAGGTTGTACGGCCCTTGGATATTTCTTTTGGAGCGCTGAAGATTTTTAATAAAATCCAGAAATATGACCATTTTGACTGTTTTTAGCGCGTTTTGAGGCATTTTTGAAAGTACAATTATTTAGAAGACAAACGTGACAAAACGCTTGGCCGTACGTACTAGGGGTGCCTCTCATCTTAATTTTAAGACCATGACGAGAAAGCAAAATATTGTCGTATTTGCGTATTTGTGTAAATAAAATCACCCTGTTAATTTTATTTCCAACTTGTTAAACGAGATGGCGACACTAGTACTAAATGCCTCAAACCGGAGATTTTCTTGCTGTTGCTGTTGTTGTTTTCTCTCGAGCTCGAATTCGACCGCGATGTCTCGTTGCTCGTGGATCGGTAGCACGTGCAGCGAAAGCTCACGCTGTAAAGCTCACTGATCGTGGTTTCAATCCACCGCCTCTGCCCGTTTCAATCTGGACGATCATCGTACCGGCGTGCTGTCATGTATCACTATTGCGTGATGCACGTTAACGTCGTCAGACAAGCAGCGGTATGCTGCACTGGCTTTCGTCTCCAACGAAGACACCAGATGCCCTCAGAGCTGACTAACTTCCCGCTGTATAAACATAGACACTACAGAATTACAATTGATGGCTCCGTGGGTCGGCACTTTTTGAACGCTGCAAAGAGGTGTAACTAGTCATCAGCAGACTCCTAGCGAAAGGCCCGAAGCGTGTTTCACATGCAGCGATTTTGGCCCTAGAGCGGCGCGATTTCTGCCGTCGCGGCGCTCGTGCCGCTCAACCGCTGGTGCTGGCCAGAGCGCCGTGACGGCAGAAATCGCGCCGCTCTAGGGCCAAAATGCTGCATGTGAAACCCGCTCTGAAGGCGATACTTTTGTTGATTCTATTTTTTTGTGTGTGCTATGTTAGCGCGCGTGGTGAAACGCTTGCATACGCTACAAGCGTGGCTCGTAAGCACCCTAAGATCGTGCAGGGTTGAGCAGAGATATCCTAATATGTAGGGTGCCTCAATGTCTTTCTGCTTAGGGTGTTGCCACCCTTTGTAGTATACCCTATGCCGACAGAACGCGCTCACGGGTAAGATACAAATAAATCGACGAAAACAAAATGTCGCCATAGCACAGTCAGCGCCACAAACGCGTGCCGGGACACGCTCTTTCACGCGCTTCTGAACAAAAAAAAAGAAAAAAAAAGTGTGGGAAAAAATGGCCAGATGTCTCCACCCTAAGCAAAGCGCACATGAAGGCACCCTACTAATATGTACTTGAAAATAATAAAAAAAATAGTTGAATGAGTTGCAAAGAAGTTTAAAATACTTATTCCGAACAACATTTAATTTATGAAACATTATTTCAGATATTTTCATTATCTGTAGATGTTGTTTGGTGGCTAGTGGATATGAAAAACAAAAAAAGAAGCATGATTTCTATTATTTTGAAAAATCACAATATATTTTCTTCACCAACAAACAGGTGCTTACTCTGAGATGCAAATTGAATTTTGACGTTAACGTTTTGGCGCCCGAAACAATTTTTTTTGTTGTAAATCTAACACTCCCCGTTTTGCGGATTACAAAGAAAACCAAATCGGCCATCAATAAGTAGAAAATACGCTTCTACCTAAAGTTAGGCCTACGTTTCTTTTCTTTTTTTTTTCTCTTCACCTTTCTAATTTTTAGTCAAAATCAAATGAACCTCTAAATAACTTTAGTGTCTTCATAAGTAATTTCGGGAGTTCAATATGCTATTGCCCGCTATAAACACTTCTTTAAACAGTGATCTTACTATGTCACGGTGGAATAAAGCGGTGCTACCTTACCAGTCTGGAAACAAATTTAGGGTGTGTGTATGTTTATACAGCCAAGAACATAGTCTGCTTCAACGGGCGACTTGTCTCCCAGCTGGAGGTGAGCAATTTAGCCAGTGCAGTACAACCGCTAGCCTGGGGTCTTTAACGTGCATCACGCAGTAGTGATACACGACCGCACGCCGGTACGATGCTCATCCAGATCGAAACGGGCAGGGGTGGGGATTGAACCCAGGATCCCTGGGCTATGCCCTGGGTTATACAGCGCGAGCTTTCTCTCCACGTGCTCCGAGCAGGTGTGCGCTCTAGTGTGCTCTAACCAACTCGGCCACCGATCCTTTTTTCTTCTTTATTTCACTTGGCCACCGATCCCTCTTTATCTTTCTGGACCATGGTGGTCTGGACTAAGGGCTCATTCACACTGGAAGCGGATCCGCGTTCGCAAAGCGGTTGCGAACGCGGTTGTATAAAGATTCAGTACAATTGCACGCGCACTTAAGGTCGTCGAGTGCGCGCGCAGTTGTACTGAATCTTTATACAACCGCGTTCGCAACCGCTTTGCGAACGCGGATCCGCTTCCAGTGTGAATGAGCGGTAAAGCCTTTCGATGTGTTTGCGTTTGTCTTGCAACTGGCGTCAAATGCGCCAGTGCACGAGGCCCATGTCTCGAGCGGCTCTTGGAAGCAGTTGTCAGCGCAGTACTGAAATGAGCGGCCCTTGGAAGCGAATGGCAGCGGAGCACCCGCTCCTCGGACGTGTCTTGCGCGTTTCCACAACAATGGTTGGCGCTACTTGTAAGCTGCTGGTGACCCGCGCGCTGCATGCCCAAGCCGCAATTGGAGCCCTGGAATGAGGGCATACACCCACTCTCTATCCCTTTAACTCCCTTCCCTTCCTAATCTTTCCTGTTATGTCCAGTAAAAGTTTTCAACAACAACAACATGTAAGCGGGAATATTATCAAATGAATTTAGTCTGCACTTGCCGGCAGCGCCTTCAACTTATGGAATGTGCGGGGATACCTCGAGTGCGATATGGCTTTCTGTATTTGAGTGGTTCTTTTTCGCTGACAGGCAGACAGACAGAAAGTGTCCTTTCTTGCCATACCCATTGCCATTGTTGTCAGCTGCTGTGCACTTGGCGCGCGATTGTGGGCGAGTAGATAGAGCCGCGCCACTTGCTTGGACAGAGAACTCCTTGGTACAGTTCACGGGTGGGAAACGGTTGCTTCTTGTTGCTTTTGACTCGTCGCGCAGAAGTGTGGACCTCTTCGACGATGTCCACACGTCTGGACGTGCAGAAGTGTGGACCTCGCCACTAAATGAGCTATGCTTGTAGGGTCGGCACTCTGTTCCCCAATATTACTGTGGGCGCCTCCATCTTGGGGTTTGTACAGAGCAGGTGCAACTCCCGATTGTCATGATTCAAAAGTGCGACTTCCTCGGCATTTGATTCGGTGATAGGAGGCTCATGTAATATTTCTATGCTCTGTCGCGAAGCGTTTAAACATTTGTGGAGGACGTGAAAGCGTTTCCTGTGACTTCAGATAAATTTTCAGATAACTGACAGCCATTATTTTAAGCCTCAATATGGGCAAGTGTCGTTACCCTGAAGCGTAGCTTATTTAGTGGCACTAGGGAAGATCATGGCGGAACAGCGCAGCACTGAGCTAGATTTCAGACGCCGTGTTCTTCTATATATACTTCTTCCCAGAAGTGGCGCGCGGCACGTGTCTCAAGCATTTGCACAAAAATGATTGGCACCACTTTTCCCAAGATATAGATGGGCTTTACTCCACACGACCTGGGAGCTGGTTTGCAAACCAGTATTCAGACGAAGAGCAGGCCGATATAGGACATGGGAAGTGCAAATCTGCTACTTCATTTCTTTTTGTTTTTTTTTAGCTTGAAATTAAGCTTTAAAAATAAACCTTTTTTTATTTAGTTATTTGTGTTTTTGCAAAACAACGTTTGCGTGTTAAATGTGGTGGTCCAAACGGCCGCAACGCCGCACCTTGTGCTTTCGATAATTTCTAACGTGGACGGAACTTCGAATCCATTCTGAAATCAGAGCTTATTCTACGTTTTGTAAGCCACTGTAATCTACGTATGTACTGGCTCGTATCTGGCGCCGCCTGTTGGCCGCTTCCTGCAGCGGAGGACGCAGAGCGAAGAAGATCTAGCTCGAGATCGGCGGTGAACAGCCCGTGGCCCGAGCCCACCTCGAGCGCCCGGCCTGCATGCGCAGCTGCGAACATGCAACTCGTTTGTTCCGGAAAAATTCTGCGCCATCTATGAGGAAAAGGGTACAAATAAATAGCGGTTGAATCCCCCTTAATCTAACGTTAATACAACGACCCGACTGCCCGATATAGACTTGGCCACATGATAATGGTATTTCGTAGACCACTCTTGCCAACGTCCTTAAAAAGGTCCAAAATTTTGCACTACACCGAAGAGAGAAGGCGTACAACTCTTGTCCACGGTCCACGACATAGCTGCAAAAACGCAAGAATATGACAGATCGAGATGTATAGAAGACTGCGTCGACGTATTGTTAAAAACGAATCACTTGGAAGAAAGAAAGAATGTGTTTTTTCCAATTGTTGATTATTTCCGAAAACATGATCTAAACCTATTATTATCTGACAAAGAAGGAGGTTTTGTGGTGTCAAATAGGGCTACCTACTTAGAGAAAGCCAGTTGTGCCATAGAAAAGAACTTCAACCAGTTAAAAGGCTTCAAAGCAAAAACTGTAAAGGCTAAGGCAATTCAGTTGTGCAACAATCTTGAATTGGAACATTTAAAGAAACTCATCACAGCATCCAAGAAAGACCAACTGGATATGTTTTTTACAGCCAAAACGCACAAACAAGGATGCCCCTTCCGTGTTATTGTAACGGAAAAAGGTTCTTGGCAGGCAAACGTGTCCCAATTCCTCCTACGTCATCTTTCCACTCTTCGACTCAATGACCCATTCTTGTTGTCTAACTCTGATGATCTAGTGCTATATCTACAGCAGAACAAGGCGGCAGTCCGCTATGGATTTTCCCTAGATGTAGAAGATCTGTTCTACTCCATCCTCACACCCAGCTGTTCAGTGCAGTGAGGGAATCTATCGAGGAGAATGGATCCATCACTTTTCAGAACCAATGTGGCATTCATGTTGATTCTTTTTTAGAACTTTTGAAGTTTTACCTGTCTGCCACCGCTGTCTCTTTCAATGACACATCTTACATTCAAAAGAAAGGTATTTGCATAGGGTCATGTGTCGCCCCTGTACTTTGCGACATCTTTCTAGCAAAATGTGACAGGGACATAGCCAACACGATTGCCGGCGCACATGTTACTCGTATTTTTCGTTATGTAGATGACTACCTTGTCCTCCTGAGAGAAAGACCTGTTGACAATGAGAATCAGACACTTTGCCACATAAGATCTTCCTTCTTAGAACAAGCCGAAGGTCTCAAGTTTACATATGAGTCGCCAGAAAATGACACACTCCAGTTTTTGGACATCAGACTAACGTTTATGGACGATCACACTTGTTGGGTGTATTCGCCACGTTCGAAGAAGAGACTACTACCATACGACTCGGCGCATTCCAAGCTCATTAAGCGAGCAATCGTCACCAATTGCTTCACAACAGCACTAAAAAAGTCATGCCACCATTCAGCCATGAAGAGTTTCGAAAATCAAGTCCAACGACTATTGTGCTCAGGGTTTCCAAGTTCGATCTTATTTGAAATTGCCGAAAAGCTACTGACTTCAAAGAGACGACAAAGACAAAGAGAAAAAGAAAGCGTCCTGCCATATTGCCATATCTGCATCGCTTATCGCATAACATCAAGAAGGTGGCATCCAAATACGATGTTCAGATAGTACTATCGGCACCAGACAAGCTAAAAAACTCTGCCCAAAAATAAACAACACGAAAGGAGAACAGGGAGGATGCCAAGTTAATCACCAGCACAAGTATGTTGAATGTAACAGCAGAGTGGTCTACGAAATACCATTATCATGTGGCCAAGTCTATATCGGGCAGTCGGGTCGTTGTATTAACGTTAGATTAAGAGAACATGACCTCGCACTGAAAGCATCACCCGCAGGACATCTCGCGGTACATGTTCGGGACTGCAACTGCACCCCATTATTCAAAAACACAAAAATCTTAAAACGTCTAAACGAAAAAACAAGTAGGGAAATTTGCGAGGCACATATGATCACAAGAAAAGCAGGCCAATGCATCAGTGCTCCATCAGTGGCCCTATCGAAGAGAGAAATACAATACCTCGAACTCTTTCACTGAGAAATGTGACCGGCGGTGGTTCGAGCACAGAAAACTGCGGCAAGGTCACCGTGAAAAGTGTCTCTCCACCCTTAAGATCACAGATCACAGAAGTATCGGTGTCCTGGAAGAAAACGACGTCGTGGATGACTGTGTGCAGCTACTGCTGTCGTCGTTACTACGTACACAGATGTACAATCTAAAACAATCAACCTTCACCTTTTTACCTAAAAAAAATGTCTTTTCAACCTTGTTATATCATTTTCCTTCATGCTCTTCACCTTTAAATTTCTTTTTTCTTTTCTTTTCTTTTCAATCAAAACATTACTACTCTACTTCTTCCTCATCGTTCTCTATTAAAACCAGTTGTAAGTAGCGCTCTTTCCTGTCCTGCTGTCTTCCTTCCTTGTCTTTGCGCTAATTTTAATAATAATGACCTAGTAGGCAGCGCGCCCATGGCCTAACGGTTATCGCGCTTGCATTCCGCGCAGGCGGCCAGGGTTCGATACCTAGCCGCGGCTATCCATTTTTGTTGAGTCTGTAATGTGATGTTCCCGTAAATTCGAGTACCGTCTTGCTGATTCGAGGTTAGAATGTTCTACGCACCGAACCTTCCACGCCGAATGTTCCCGAAGCCCACGCGTGTACAAAAGGGGCTCCGCGTGGCGAGCAGGAGTCAGTCTCGCCCCAGCGCTCGATCCTGCGGTTTCGCCGACATCGACGCCCGGGACTCTCTGCTGTTTTCTTGTTTTCTTTTTGTTTTTGGCACAAGTTCGCCCCGTTAAACGTTTAGTTTCTTCAGTTATCATCGCCTGATAAATTGTCATTCGTGACATTTTGGTGGAGGTGCTGGGTATCACATTCTATGCCCATGGAGCGCAACCCTAAGAAGACCCGGCCAAGTGAGGTGCTGAGCCCCTGAAGGCTACCCTTCGCAGAAGACGCCGAAGCCCAAGCAAGCCGCCGTACCAAAGTCCAACTCCCAGAATCCGGACCCCTGCTGCAAAAGCCGGAGAAGAAGATCCCGACGATGACCACCCCGCCCGTCGTCGTCCTGCCTGTCGCACCGCGGACGCCTACTCCTTTCCTCGGCGAGATCTATGAGGATGTCGAAGACTGGATCAACCAGTACGAACGCGTGGCTCGCCACAACAGGTGGAGTGACGAACACCGCCTGCAGAACCTCTGTTTCTCGCTTGAAGGAACTGCAAGGCGCTGGTTCGAAAAACACGAATCTTCCTTGACTTCATGGGAGCTTTGCCAAAACGAGCTGACGCGTACGTTCGCCAATCAACACCGAAGAGAGAGGTCCGAAGATCTGCTGCAATCCAGGACCCAGAACCCCACCGAGAGCGTCACGAGTTTCGTGGAAGACGTCCTGCGCCTGAGCTCCCGCTCCGACCATCAGGCCACCGAGGAAAATAAGCTGCGTATTCTGATGGGCGGTGTGAAGGACGACATCTTCGGTGGACTCGTACGCAACCAACCGACGACCGTTCAAGAATTCGTCACCGAGGCGACGAACATGGAGCGTGCCATACTTGCAAGGGCAACCCACTACCAGCGGCATCCCGGTGTAGCTGCCCCCTCGCCATCGGGATTCGACCAAGGCTCCAGCCTGACTGAAATTCGCGAAATATATCTCGCGACGTCGTCCTAGAAGAGCTCAGGAAGCTCCTGCCCGCTGCCAACCAACCGGCTTCGCTGTCAATAGCCGAAGCTGTCCGCGAAGAAGTTCAGCGGGGAATCCAACCGGAGGCTCCTGCTACTATAGCAGCACCGGAGGAGCCCGGTCTAAGCTACGCCGCAATGGTCCGACGAGCACCACCAACCCCGCGTCCGCGCGTGGCGACTCCTCGACGTGAGCGTCCAGAGCCGCAGTAATCCCGACGCCTGGAACATCGGGCGCACGTCCGCCCAGAACAAGCTTCGTCAAGAAAGACCGACGTGTGAAGGACGGTCGATCGACGCCCGTTGTGCCACCACTGCGGGGAAGCCGACCACGCCTACCGATGATGCCCCTACCGCCAGCTGGGCCTACGAGGGTTTGCACCCAACGACCCTCGACCACGTCTCGGAGAGCGACCTCGGGACATCGAGGACTACCACCGCCGCTCTTCATTTCCTGAGTCGTTTCCCCGCCGAGGATTCCGTTCACCATCCCCCCGACGCTCGCCATCGCCCTTCCGCCGGTCTCGCCGAGACAGCCTGTCACCCATCGCTTCCAGTCAGAAAAACTAGGCGCGGCAATACCGGGAGGTGGTGTTGCCGAAGACGAACGATGCCAAGATCCTCCAAGGTCGTCGGAGCACTCCCACTCTAAAACGCCGCAACGCCCCGAAACGACGTTTCTGCAACAGTGCCGAATAACCTCAACGTTATCATCGACAGCCACGACGCGACGGCACTCGTCGACACCTGAGCAGACTACTCCGTTTTAAGTGGGAGACTCTCTCGTCGCGTTCGGAAAGTTACGTCTTGAGACGGACTAGAGTCACTGTATGGGTTCCCAGAGTAACGCATGCCTTTTCTTTTTGCCGAGAACCAGAGTCGTGCCGACAACACAGAGCCGTATATGTAGAGAGTTTGGCCATTCGTTCGGAAGTATAGGAGACAAATGAGGAGGCGCGATTGGCCGAAAGCGGGCTGGGCGTGTTCCAGGGCGTCTTCAGAAATTCGAATGTGACCAACCAGAAGCCGGAAATAATACCCTGGCGGTGGTCGCGAGAAACAAACGTGATAACTGCATTGGAGTAACTCTCGATGACTGAAAATATGGTACACGTAATGTTTCAATCACGCTCATCCAAAATGATGCTGGAAGAGTGCGACTAGCGGAACGATCGACATAACCCGTACGCCAAGCGCTGAGGGCCGGGAATCTGCCGTCCGAGCGGTCACACTCTGTCCGAGCAAAACAGAGTTGAGCGGCGCATTCGTTTCTTACATTTTTCTGCATAATCATGATCAAAGCAACACGTGCACCCTATTTCCAACCACGAAGAGTTACTACACTTCACTCTTACGCGCTTATTAAAACCATATACGAACATATACCTTTGATCAGAACTGTTTCTCGCTACCACCGCTAGGGGATTCTTTTCGGCTTCTGGTTGGTCAAGAGTAGGGATGCCGCGAACTTTTTCGAACCGAAGTTTCGATGATCGAATCGAGCGGTTCGAAAGGTTCGAAAGATTTCGATTTTTCGAACTTTCTACATCGTAAAATTCGACGGAAGTCGATTTTCGAACTTGTAAAACTAATAAGTTCGACGCTTTTCGAACCGTCGAACTTATTACGCTAGAAAATTCGATCCTTTTCGAACTTTCGAATTTATTATGCTGCAAAATTCGATGCTTGTCGAACTTTCGAACTTGATAGACCAAAAACTTCGATGATTTTCGAACTTTCGAATTTCTTGCACTAAAAAGTTTGAAGCTTTTCGAACTTTCGACCTTCCTACGCCAAAGATTTCGATCATTTTCGAACTTTCAGAACTTTTTTATCACGAGAATTCGAAAAGTTTCGAACTTTAGACTCCTGAAAAATCAAAAGGTCGACGAACTTCGAACTTTTAGGGTAAAAGTTCGACGTTCGTCGAACTTCGAAAGACCGGCGGACGGTTTCATTTGAATTCAAGTAGTGAGGTACAATCGTACTTTTTTTATCTCGAATTTTCACATGCGGTGCTGCGTTCCTTACGAAAGACAATGCCGCTTATTACAATGTTCTGGCAAGCTCAGTTTTAAAGAAATATATTCCCGAAGGGGCGCGGAAGGACGACGGGTTTTTGACGATTGTCGTTTGTGCCATGTTTGAAGCGTGCTAAAGCCGAAGCTATTTACGGTAGAGATGTTAAGCTTTTTAAGAATGATCTATGTATAGCCTAGGTAAGTGTCGTCTTAAGATGCGATTATTGTTATTCAATATGAGTTTCGAAGAAATGTCCAAACATGTATGTATGGGCAATTATGTCCTAAACGTGGTATTTTCTTTCCTCTAAGTTGTTTGAGGTATCGCAATTAAATTAACACCACAGACAGTACATATAATTGCCATCTGCAGAATACAAGAATATGTGAAATGAGGAATAAATTAACTCATGGGGGAAGATTTCTAATATCAATCAAATTCAACACGTCATTAATTTTTTTTTTTTTTGCGTTACGTTTTTGGGAGGTGTTTCTTCTAGCCTGTAGACATTTCGGTAGGAGAAACTTGTTTCGAAGTTCTGAGCTTCTGAATATGCAAGAATACAACACTTCCGGCGGGATCTTTATAGTTTCTTTTTCTCCAGCTTTTTATCCCCGCATTCATTGTTATGTTTATTTTTCTTTTACCAATGGCACAGTTATTTAGGTCGAAAAGACATAGTTTTGAACTTCGGAACCTCTAAGCATGTGACAAGTAGTGCCTTCTGACAACGAGTTTCCGAAAATGACGATTCTACGCGATCTTTTATGCAGTGAAGAGCGACAGTAGCTATACATATACATAAATAATTTTAGATTAAAATAAGCTCGACCACGCCCTCTTTTCCCCGTATTGTTTTCTTTAACAGTCCGAAATATCTGGAAGGGGGGCTAGAGCACCTCCCCCCTCCCCTCCCCCCGTTTTTCCTCTTCCGACGCCACTTGTATTGT
>JAZHYW010024219.1:0-11746 GCA_037355805.1 Ixodes ricinus
CAATCATGTAAATGAAAACATTGGTCGGTCATAGTGTTTTTTTCTACTTCATTGCATTTAACACAGTGCTAAAAGGCTTTATACGTGCATTTGTGTGCTGTGTCTGGACACTGTTAGCGCGAACACGGCTTCGACGCTTTTAAACGAGACGAAGGACATCTGAAAAACCAAGAAAGACGGCAAGAACTACGCGGTAACACTGGATCAGCAACTCAGTGTCCACGTAGATTATCAAAAATAAATTGAAGGCCGCTTAATATAGTTCGATTTGCAATACATAAGTACTGCTGTAATCTTTCTGATCGAAAATACGTGCGAAGATGCTTGTTTTGCGTTCAAAGCATCACCCTCACGCCCAACGTCTTTGAAAATAGGGACACGCCAAAGAACAGGCGCCCGATAAAAGCGCTCTGGCATAGGAAATAATACAAATAATACACGTACCACACGGGCAACTCGAATTTCATTTACAACGAATGACATTTGAACGATCGGCCAATCAGTGCGCGACACTCCGGGCGTGGTGTATTCCACGCGCGACAGATCGCGAGCCGATTCGTCGATCACGCGAATGTCATTCGTTGTAAATGGCATTCAGTTGCCCGTGTGTACAATCTCACCCTTGCATAACCTACGTACTTTAAGTTTACGTATTGAATGTTTTTAACCGCTCGTAAATATATACGACGGGATAATTTTTATGTAGTGACAGGATGGGCATATCAGCAATATGCATAAGTGCCATCGGAATGCTGGCGAACCTTGTAACCTACAGACTCTACACCCGTTTCGATTGTTTTGCTTAGAATCGTCAGTCATTTTTACCACCTGTTATGAAACAGAGGTTTGGGCCCGAAATATAGCGAAGTTTAACGTCGTTCAAAGATTATGAAAAATTTTGCAACTAAAGCAATGACACCTTTACACTGAAAATAAATGTACATACTAATCGGTACGACCGAAATAACAACAGTGATTTACGTTATTTTCCGGCAAAGATACAAAATGCACGTGCGTTTTCCCATAAGAATGCACAGAAGCACCGCAAAAGCACCGTATTTTCCGGGCTATAGTCTGCACCATGTGTATACTACGCAAGGGCCAATTTAGGACGAAAAAAAAGTTTTTGCTCAGATATAGTCCGCAACCGATGCATAGTCCGCACGCCATGCATAGTCCACCCCAGGTGCTTAGTCGACACGAACATTTTCTCACAGACGGCACACCTTGACAAATGTCTGCTTTTTTAGCTCACAAAGAAGCTCGTATTATACATAAATCATCAATAACATACTGCTTGATTCACAACATTCGTCACGTCTCGTCATAATGAGCGATCCTGAAGAACAAAGCTCTCTACAGTTCGCACGCGTAGATAGTCCGCACAGCCTAAAATTTCACTTTTAAGCATGTATAGTCCGAGGACTATAGCCCGGAAAATACGGTAGAGCTCGCGCCTGTGCTTTTGCCTTTGCAGCACGCAGCTCATGAGATGGAGTATAGCAGCCTTTGTCTCCACCTCCACTGCACTCGTCGAACGAGTTATAAAGCGGGACGCCGGAGTCCGGCGTTTTGGATCTCGCCATAGAGTTATTATAATGTACTCTAGAGGCTCAACTGGCGCTAGTGTCTCTACGAATTCTTTTATGCAAATTGCAGCAGACAGCATGCTGTCTGCTTCAATTTGCATAACGCTAATTCGTAGAGACACCAGCGCCGGCTTCTAGAATTACGATATAATAACTCTATGGCGAGTCCAAAACGCCGAGACTCCGGCGTCCCGCGCGAGACTCGTTCGACTGGAGATGGAACAAAAACCTTGCCATACTCCATCTCATTGGTGCGTAGCACAAACACAGCAGGCGCAGCTCCACGATTTTCCAGACTATAATCACTCGGATACTATGCTTAAAATGAAATTTTGAGCTGTCCTACGCATTGCCCGAACTGTAGAGAACGTTTGTAGGATCCTCATGACGAGACGATGTGGATGTCTGAGTCGAGCAATGATTTATGTATAACTACGAATGCTTTGGAGCTAAAAAACGCAGGAGCATTTAATCAAGGTGTCGTATCCATGTGAAGATTGTTACAAATGGAAACTGGCGCGCATGCGTGGATATACGCAGACTAAAAACTCTGGCAAAATCTTTTTTCGTCTAAGATTAGACACTGCGCAATATACACGCATGGTGCAGACTATAGCCCGGAAAATACGTTGCTTTGCGGTGCTTCTGTGCGTTCTTATGGGAAAAGCACACGTACACTTGTCTTTGCCGGAAAATAACGTAAATCTGTTGTTATTTCGGTCATTTTCGATTAGATATGTACATTTATTTTTCAGTGTAAAATTGCTCGCAGTTGCAAAATTTTCATAATCTTTGAACATTAAACAAAACATATTTCAGGCCCAAAACCTCTGTTTCATAACAGGTGACAACAAAAATTGCGGCGATTCTAAGCAAAGCAGTCCGGCGGAGTTAGAATCTGTGTTTGCGGTTCGCCAGCATTCCGATGGCAACTGTCTGTAGCTGATATGCCCATCATCTGTCACTTATAAAAATCCCGTCGTATATATTTATGAGCAGTTTAAAACGTTAATGCGTAAAGTACGTAGGTTATGCAGGGTTGCATACCCGTGCCACACAGGCAACTCGAATGCCATTTACAACGAATGGCATTCGTGTGATCGACGAATCGGCTCGCGATCTATCGCACGTGCATCACCACGCCTGACGTCTTTACTGATTGCCGATCGTAATTCATTCGTTGTAAATGAACATCGAATCATGTATGATTTGTATTATTTCCTATGCCAGCAGCTTTTATCGGGCGTGTTCTGGCGTGTCTATTTTCGCGTTGGCGTAATGATCTGGAACGCAAAACAACATCTTCACACGTATTTTCGAGCAAGAAAGATTACAGCAGTACTTATGTATTGCCAAATCGAACTACTATAAGCGGCCTTCAATTTATTTTGATAATCTACGTGGACACTGAGTTGCTGATACGACCGCGTAGTTCTTGCCGTCTTTCGGTTTTTCAGATGTCCTTCGTTCGTTTAAAAAGCGTCGACGCCATGTTCAGCGCTAACAGTGTCCGGCAACGCGCACACAAATGCATGTATAAAACTAGCACAACACTGTGTTAAATGCAATAGTAGAAAAAAACGCTATGACCGTCCGATGTTTTCATTTACATGATTGAGAAATGTTTCAAGCTACCTAGTACGTACAAATAGACCGATCTCACGAGCTAGTTTGAGTACGCCACCGCTGCCGACATGCATCGTGGGAGCTGTAGTCTTTCTGCACGCGCGACAACCCTGCTGGAGGTCTGCGCGAGCAGAGCACGAGGCGGCATGAGCTGTCTCGTGAACTGGCGTCTGCCTCCTACGAACTACAGTTATGGCGGCGTCACGCATGCGTGGAACGCTTGGTGAGATAGGTCTATTGTTGCGATACTTGCTCTTATAAACAAGTGCGGGGAGGAAAATCACTCGCACTGCCCATCAAAATGCGTACCGGAAAGTTAATTTGGACTAGCTGCCGTCTGCTTCAATTCTCACAACTCCTGAGAGTGGTCCGACCAATCAACCAATGAGTTCGTTAGAATTGTCATGAGGTATAAAATGGCGGATGAAATAAAGCTAATAAATGCAAAGAAGTGCGCAGTTCCCTCGGCGCTTTATTCTTCCAGAGGCGAGCATCGCAGTGCCATGGCGTTCAACTTGTGCCGTCTTCATGACGCCATGAAGGACCCTCTTGAAGCAATTAATTTGCTTCAGGGCATGGGCCTGCATGCTCCTGGGTTCTCGTGCGTGCCCAGGGTGCGAAGCTGCGATGACGCTGCAAGCCCGCGATGGATCTGCGGACGGATATTCGTGGAGATGCGCCGTGTGGATGACTCGTGAGGTGCCCAAGAGGAAGCCGGTCAAGGTTCAGTGCCGGGGCGAGGTCTCGGTACGAAGCGGTTCCTTTTTCGAGGGATCGCACCTGACGCTTCCCCAACTCATGAAAATCATCTACCTCTGGTGCCAGAACCTACCGTGCGCCGTCATTCAGCGGGAGACTGATGTCGCAAGTAAGACAACAACTGATTGGACGAGCCTTTGTCGGGAGGTTGTGGTAAATGCCGTCTTTACGCATTCAGAGATGATTGGCGGCGAAGGCGTGACTGCAGAACTAGACGAGAGTATGTTCGGGCGGCGAAAGTACCATCGCGGGTATTTAAGGGGATTCAACCGCTCGTCACTCAATGGGCAAATTTCGCTACACAAACCTGAGTTTCAGGAATGCACCAGAGTATTCATTCTTTTGGAGGTTACTTATGATAACGTAATGAAGGTTGTACGGCCCTTGAATTTTTTCTTTAGAGCCCTGGAGATTTTTAATAAAATCCAGAAATATGACCGTTTTGACTGTTTTTAGCGCGTTTTGAGGCATTTTTGAAAATACAATTATTTAGAAGGCAAACGTGACAAAACGCTTGGCCGTACGTACTAGGGGTGCCCCTAATCTTAATTTTAAGACCATGACGAGAAAGCAAAATATTGTTGTATTTGCGTATTTGTGTAAATAAAATCACACTGTTAATTTTATTTCCAACTTGTTAAACGAGATGGCGACACTAGTACTAAATGCCTCAAACCGGAGATTTTCTTGCTGTTGCTGTTTTTCGCTCGAGCTCGGATTCGACCACGATGTCTCGTTGCTCGTGGATCGGTAGCACGTGTAGCGAAAGCTCCCGCTGTAAAGCTCGCTGATCGTGGATTCAATCCACCGCCTCTGTCCGTTTCAATCTGGATGAGCATCGTACTGGTGTGCTGTCATGTATCACTACTGCGTGATGCACGCTAAAGACGTCAAAAAGCAGCGGTATACTGCACTGTCTTTCATCTCCAACGAAGACACCAGATGCCCTCAGAGCTGACTAACTTCCCTTTTATAGACATAGACACAACAGAATTACAATTGATGGCTCTGTTGGTCGGCACTTTTTGAACGTTGCAAAAAAGAATAACAAACCCATTAGTGACCGACCCGAGGTTCCGCAACTTTGTCGCGAAGCTGCCACACACCTGCGATCAACTTAGACCCCTCCTTCGTGATGCCTCATTGTACATTATCAGTGCCTCACATTATATCGCACTGCGTTATTATTATCACCCCCTATACGGGCATCTCAGACATGGGCTGCATGCCTCTGTGGCGCGTGTACTTACGAGCACAAATAAATACCCACCTACTTACAAACGAATATTTTGGTTTTATGTGTTACATCAGTGAGAGCGGTCGTGTTCCCTGATGACACGGGGAAATATTGATGCCTGCAAGTGCTGGCGAAACAGATTCTGAAGAACAGTAAGAATTAATGCCATGCATATTAGGTTGTTTAATCGCCCATACACACAGTGGCGTCCTCCTCTCAAATTTTCGCGCTCTATTCCAACTGCGGGCGTCCCATTTTCAGAGTTTAATCTTCCCGCGATGCGTAAATTATCTACGCGGGCCAAAAAACAAGATTTTCTCAAAAACATTGCTAAGTGCTTGCACTGCACGCTCTCATCTCTTCTATATAAGTAACTAGAAGTAAATATTTAACATAAGATAGAAACAAAATAGACTTTTCCTTTCAAGCAGTTATATGACTGCAGACGCCAGCACGTGTTGCACGTGTAACCAGTCATCAGCAGACTCCTAGCGAAAGGCCTGATAAGGCTCTGAAGGCGAGACTTTTGTTGATTCTATTTTTTTGTGTGTGCTAAGTTAGCGCGCTTGGTCAAACGCTTGCATACACTACAAGCGTGGCACGTAAGCACCCTAAGATCGTGCAGGGTTGAACAGAGATATCCTAATATGTAGGGTGCCTCAATGTCCTTCTGCTTAGGGTGTTGCCACCCTTTGTAGTACCCGATGCCGACAGAACGCGCTCACGGGTAAAATACAAATAAATCGACGAAAACAAAATATCGCCATAGCACAGTCAGCGCCACAAACGCGTGCCGGGACACGCTCTTTCACGCGCTTCTGAACAAAAAATAAAAATAAAAGTGTGGGACAAAATGGCCAGATTATACTCTGTTTCATACTTAGCGTGCAACGCTGTCAAAGCTACTAGCGCGAGCGCGTGGCTTCGTGTATGGTTTTGTTTGCGCGAGAACGCGTGCAAATGATCAACGAGATCGAGCCCCACGTTCGCGCCAGTAGCTTTGGCAGCGTTGCACGCTAAGAATGAAACGGAGTTTTTTTTTATAGAGCCGCTAAATGAGCGTAGCTTATTTAGCGTCTCTAATCTGGCTCTAAAGCGCACATAAAGGCACCCTACTAATATGTGTTTGGAATTAAAAAAATAATAATAGGTGAATGAGTTGCAAAGGAGGGTAAAATACTTATTCCGAACAACATTTATTTTATGAAACATTATTTCACATATTTTCATTCTCTGTAGACCTTGTTTGGTGGCTAGCGGATATGAAAAGCAAAAGAAGAAGCATGATTTCTATTATTTTTGAACAATTACAATATATTTTCTTAACCAACAAATAAAGCTTACTCTGAGATGCAAATTGAATTTTGACGTTAGCGTTTTGGCGCCCGAAACACTTTTTTTTTGTAAATTTAACACTTCCCGTTTTGCGGATTACTAAGAAAATCAAACGGGCCATCAAAAGGTAGAAAATACGTTTCTACCAAAGGTGAGGCGTACGTTTCTTTTTTTTTCCTCTCTTTTTTTCACTTCATCTTTTTCATTTTAGGCAAAATCAAATGAACCTCTAAATAACTTTAATGTCTTCATAATAACCTCGGGAGTTCACTATGCAATTGTCCGTTATGAACACCTCTTTCAACAGTGATGATCTTACTATGTCACGGTGGAATGAAGCGGTGCTACCTTATCTGTCTGGAAACAAATTGGGGTGTGTGTATGTTTATACAGCCTAGAGCATAGTCAGCCTCAACGGGCGACTTGTCTCCCAGCTGTAGATGAGAAATTAAGCCAGTGCAGTACAACCGGTAGCCTGGGGTCTTCAACGTCCATCACGCAGTGGTGATCATAGTAACGTTGGTATACACTTCGTTTCAACTGGTCCCGACGCCGGCGATGCTACAAGCGCGAGCTCCGGGCTTTCAACGTCCCTGCCAACGCGCGCTCGTGCAATGCAAGCACTGTTCAGGGCCACACGCTCGTGCTCGTAGCATCGGCTGCGTCTGGACCCAAGCTGAAACGAAGTATAGTGATACGACCGCACGCCGGTACGATGCTCATCCATGCAGATCGAAACGGGCAGGGGTGGGGATTGAACACAAGGATCCCTGGGTTATACAGCGCGAGCTTTCACTCCACGTGCTCCGAGCTGGTGTGCTCTAACCCACTCGGCCACCGATCCTTTTTTTCTTTCTTTATTGCACTTGGCCACCGATCCCTCTTTATCTGTCTGGACCGTGATCTGGACTAAAGCCCTTCGATATGTTTGCGTTTGTCTTGCAAGTGGCGTCAAATGCGCCAGTGCACGAGGCCCGTGTCTCGAGCGGCCCTTGGAAGCAATTGTCGGCGCAGTACTGAAATGAGCGGCCCTGGAAGCGAATGTCAACGGAGCACCTGCTCCTCGCACGTGTCTTGCGCATTTCGACAACAATGGTTGGCGGTACTTGTAAGCGTGAATTTTATCAAAGGAATTTAGTCTGCACTTGCCGGCAGCGCCTTCAACTTACGGAATTTACGAGGATAGCTCGGGTGCAACATGGCTTTGTGTATTTGAGTGGTTCTTTTTCGCTGACAGGCAGACAGACGGAAAGTGTCATTTCTTGCCATACCCGTTGCCAATGTTGTCAGCTGCTGTGCGCTGGGCGCGCGATTGTGGACGAGTAGTAGAGCCGCGTCACTTGCTTGGACAGAGAACTCCTTGGTACAGTTCACGCGTAAGAAACGGTTGCTATTGTTACTTTTGTCTCGCCGCGCAGAAGAGTGGACCTCGCCGACGAGGTCCACACCTCTGGACGTGCAGAAGTGTGGACCTCGCCGCGCAAAAGTGTGGACCTCGCCACTAAATGAGCTATGCTTAGGGTCGGCACTCTGTTCCCCAATATTGCTGTGGGCGCCGCCATCTTGGTGCTTGTACAGAGCAGACGCAACTGCTGATCGTCATGATTCAAAAGTGCGACTTGCTCGGCATTTGATTCGGTGTTAGGAAGCTTATGTAATATTGCTTTGCTCTGTCGCGAAGCGTTTAGACAGTTGTGGAGGACGTAAAAGCGTTTCCTGTGATTTCAGACAAATTTTCAGATAACTGGCAGCAGGCACGTAGCTAGGATTTTGTTTCGGGGGGGAGGGGAGGAGGGGCGCCCATGACAAACTGCTGTATGAGGGGAGGGGAAGAGGAGGCCCCAGCAAAATGAAAGATTTCGGGGGAGGGGGGGCGAGCCCCATGCCCCCCCCCCCCCCTGGCTACATGCCTGACTGGCAGCCATGATTTTAAGCCACAATATGGACAAGTGTCGTTACTTTGAAGCGTAGCTTATTTAGTGGCACTAGGGAAGATCATGGCGGAACAGCGCAGCACTGAGCTATATTTCAGACGCCATGTTCTTCTATAGTGCCACTAAATAAGCTACGCTTATTTAGACGGTAACGACACTTGTTCATATTGTGGCTTAAAATCATGGTTGCCAGTTAACTGAAGATTGATCTGAAATCACAGGAAACGCTTTTCCGCCCTCCACAAATGTTTAGACAGTTCGCGACAGAGCAAAGCAATATTATATGAGCTTCCTAACACCGAACCTAATGCTGAGGAAGTCGCACTTTTGAATCATGACGATCGGCAGTTGCGTCTACTCTGCACAAGCACCAAAATGTCGGCGCCCACAACAACGTTGGCGAACAGAGTGCCGATATTCTAAGCGCAGCTCATTTAGTGGCTCTAGTTCTTCCCAGAAGTGGCGCGCGGCACGTGTCTCGAGCATTTCCAAAAATGATTGGCGCCACATTTCCCAGGATAGATGGGCTTTACCGCTCATTCATATCTGGAAGCGGATCCGCGTTCGCAAAGCGGTTGCGAACGTGGTTGTATAAAGATTCAATACAATTGCACGCGCACTTGACGTCATCGAGTGCGCGTGCATTTGTACTGGATCTTTATGCAACCGCGTTCGCAACCGCTTGCGAACGCAGATCCGCTTTCAGTGTGAATGAGCGGTAACCTCCACAGTTCCTGGGAGCGGGTTTGCAAACCAGTATTCAGACGAAGAGCAGGCCGATATAGGACATAGGAAGTGCAAAAATGCCACTTTATTTTTCTTTTTTCTAGCTTTAAATTAAGCTCTAAAAATAAACTTTTTTTTTTTTTTGCAAAACAACGTTTGCGTGCCAAATGTGGTGGTTCAAACGGCCGCAACGCCGCACCCTGTGCTTTCGATCATTTCGAACGTGGATGGAACTTCGAATTCATTCGGAAATCAGAGCTTATTCTACGTTTTGTAAGCCACTGTAATCTACGTATGTACTGGCTCGTATCTCGCGCCGCCTGTTGGCCGCTTCCTGCAGCGGCGGACGCAGAGCGAAGAAGATCTAGCTCGAGATCGGCGGCGAACAGCCCGTGGCCCGAGCCCACCTCGAGCGCCCGACCTGCATGCGCAGCTGCGAGCATGCAACTCGTTTGTTCCGGAAAAATTCTGCGCCATCTATGAGGAAAAGGAGTTTCAAATAAATGGCGGTTGAATCCCCTTGAGGCCTGGCCGAGCTGGGTTTTCGGCAGTGTGGGCGATGGCAGCGGGTGCTGCTTTCTTCGTTGCCGCCGGAGACCACGTGACGCTAAAACCACTGCTAGGGCTAACAGCCAGTGATGGTCCGCCCTGGAACAAGAATAATCGCTGATTGTTGGGCTGGCTATCGCAAACTTGCAGATGACGCTCGCTTCACGCACCTCACCGTTAACCACAAGCTGCACTTTGCCGACCCGAACCACTGGTGCGCACACCAATACGGTGGAGGGCACCTGGGCCACGTCAAAAACTCTCTTCCATCTGGATTGGCGCGAGAGCCACCCATTTCTGCTGAGTACACGCGCAGAAGTTCATGTGTTTTGGAGGAGAGAAGGCGCTGCACGGAAACACTGATAGATTGCAGTCGTTCCGTTGCCTGCGGCCGCCAAAATCTACAACCCCGACGCAGTCAGGAGGACCGTCCACTATCGTGCGGAGGACGGGAGTTCTGACGGCCCCGGTGACTCAGTGATCCGCTGCGCTGAGCGCGTCGCCCGCCTGCGTGCATAAAGACGACTTATGCGCCAACCGCTCGTCAGTGCTCGTTACGTCAGTTATAGGTTCTGGTAGCGGTCTAAACAGCCATTCTCGAGAACCGCATAGTTGCAGACGGCAGACTGTGTTCTTACCGGCACCGCGTGTATCTGTAAAAGTTCACAGGAAAGACCAGCAAAGTGTATGTTCCAACTTGGATATCGCGTGTTATGATTCAAATAAAAATTGTTCTTGCTTATTTCGCGCCTTTGATTTTGGGTTGTGAGGATATTTATACAGCGTGTAGTTGGTCAGCCATTTTAAAGTTGCGACGAGTCACTCGCTGTAGATGAGCAATTTAGCAATGGTGCAGTACAACCGCTAGCCTGGGGTCTTTAACGTGCACCACGCAGTGGTGATACACGACCGCACGCCGGTACGATGCTCATCCAGATCGAAACGGGCAGGGGTGGGGCTCGAACCCAGGATCCTGAGTTCTGCAGCGCGAGCTTTCGCTCCACGCGGCGCCTTTGATCCAGCAAATGCCGCCGTTGTAGATCGTCTCTGCGGTGCTGGTGCTCGCCTATTCGCCGTCGGCGTGCCTCCAGCTTCGTCGTCTTCTGCTAGCGGCGCACCGGCGAAAGCAGCCTTTGATCCCAATAAATGCCGACGTTGCAGTCGTCCCGCGGTGTTGTTGCTTGCTCGATCGCCGTCGGCGTGTCTCAGCTTCGTCGTCTTTGCCTGCGGCGCGGCGGCCGGAGCGGTTGATCTGAGCATACCGCGTTCGGCGCAGCTCTGCTCGTTTCAGCCCGGTCAGACGCAGTCGATGCTACAAGCGCGACATGTACGCCCTGAACTGTGCTTGCATTGCACGACGCGCGTGCTCGGCAGGGACGCTGAAAGCCCAGGCTCGCACTTGTAGCATCGCCTCTGTCTGGACCCAAGGTGAAACGAAGTATAGCAGACGGCGTTCGTAAAATGGCGTCAGCTGTTGCTCGGCTTCACCGGCGGTAGCGTGCGTGCTTCCATTCATTCGGCGTTCGTTGGCATGGTGACGGCGAGAAAAGCAGACGAGACTATATGTTGCGGAAGAACGCTGCCAGCGCAGCGATACCAAGGTGCGTTCTAAGGCCCTTCCCGCATGCTTTTCAATGGGCGGAAGGCGAACAGAAAGAGTTCGAAATAAGGACTTAACGCACCGAATGCTGCATTTTCTCCAGCGCCTCATAATTTGACGGGGGCTTACCCGAAAAAACGCGTTTTTTTGGCCGTCCCGCGTTCCGTTTTTTTATTCGTAACATGGGTCTCTTTTGCAGGCGCTCACTGGCATTGACTGTGCAAAGGTGACATTTTGTTTTCGACGATTTCTTCATGCCATTTTCTTTGTGAATGCGTGATGTCGGCATCGGGTTCTACAAATGGTGTCCGTCGCCTTAGACAGAAGGACATTCGGACACCGCTATGGTCCAACCAGAGCTCGGCGTCACCGGCTACGCCGCGCTCGTCTC
>JAZHYW010024220.1:0-13314 GCA_037355805.1 Ixodes ricinus
ATTCGGAAATCAGAGCTTATTCTACGTTTTGTAAGCCACTGTAATCTACGTATGTACTGGCTCGTATCTCGCGCCGCCTGTTGGCCGCTTCCTGCAGCGGCGGACGCAGAGCGAAGAAGATCTAGCTCGAGATCGGCGGCGAACAGCCCGTGGCCCGAGCCCACCTCGAGCGCCCGACCTGCACGCGCAGCTGCGAACATGCAACTCGTTTGTTCCGGAAAAATTCTGCGCCATCTATGAGGAAAAGGGTACAAATAAATAGCGGTTGAATCCCCCTTAAGGCAAGAGATAAAATATATACCCAATCACGCCAAGCCTCTCAATAACTGCAGAACGCTACTATGCCAAAAATGATTGGGGAAGACAGACTGAACTGCCCATCGATCATAATCTGCTCGCAAGACAAAATCTTTGATTCATTGCATCGCACTTGTTAGTCAACATTCTTCCTGAGGTTATAAAAGTATTTGACACTCGCTGTCAACTACTTTGTACTACGTTGTCAAGGCTAGTATAGCTTTGGCAGTGCTCCAATGCATCTCCTTTGCATGACGGCAAGCGTGAATGAGAAGCACGACAAAGCCAAATGCTCCCGCAGCAGTGCGGGGCAGGGCAGCAATACCGTGGAAACTGCACTGGCCTTCACAATGTACTACAAGATAGTCGGTGCCGATTATAGATGCAAATGTCTTTCCTATTAGCTTTATAGAGCAACCCTTCAACTAACACTGGGAGACTCTGTCACTTTGATTTTTTTATGCTTTTCCCAAACCTCGTATGTACAAGATCTACCCCAATGCTAGAGTCGGAAAGCCTCAAAGTCGTAAGACACTTCCGAGTTGTCCCACGTCTGCCTGGACGAAAGGTTCGACGAGCTGTGGACCGCTTCGTAGCTCTCTCTCGACATGTCCATCATTTTCTTAAAAGACAAGAAAATTGCCAATAAGTTCAGAATTCATAAAAAACATTAAACACTCAAGAAAGCTTGGCTATGAAGTCGATCCACTAAAATTTTATATTCATCGAGGCTTGGTGCAATGCCAAGACGCTGCACCATGAAAGATATCAGGTTCCCTGGGAAAGCTGCAAGTAATGCCCAACAAATTAACATTACCGCTTTAACAGCAAAACCTTTCAATGCAGAAAAAAGAAAAAAAGGCAAACGAGCAGGATAATTTATTTTAGTGTGCAGTCAATTCACTCAGTCACATAGTAAAACACAACCTCACTAAGTGAATCTATATTTTTTACACAAGCTGTGATTATTGTCGGTGACAAGATCGGAATGCAGCATCAAACACCCCTCAAAGGGATTCACATCACTCCAGCAGCCAATAGCTTCCACTCGTTTCCCTGACGTCACAGCTTTACGAGCAATAATTTTTCAATATGGCAGCGCACACTGTTGGCGAGGTGACACTGAAAGGTGCCGGCTTCTGGCAGGGATTTTTTCACTTTCTACTCTCCCAGGTTTATGTTACAAAGTTGTGGCTGTATCTGCTTTTGTCTACGGTGAGTTTCTGTGCAACGAAGTGAGAATCCAACGGTTGCGTTGCCATCGAAGTGTTCAATGTGCTCGCTTGGTGGTACCAATAGGTCTAGCGGCTACAGAGACTGGTCAACACGCTTTGCCGGCGCCGCTGATTTCTTTTCGTTCGTTTGCTTTTTTGCGCTCGATTCACATTATGTCGGAAACATCACAGCGGTACAAGCGTTCCTTCGCGGTGGTTTCCGTGGGGCGACATTAAAATACTGCCGTCACCTCTATCAATGCGGTACACCGCACGAGATGCTCAGTGATGCCACTACCGTGCTGCCTCGCCAGGCTTCCACCTGCTTCTCTGCTGGTCAGTAACTAAGAATCGCCTACTGAAATTATGCCTTCATAGCAGTATTCATATGTAGAACATGCCACCTCGTAAAGGTATTGTTGCGAATAGCTGCATTGTAAGGCAGGTAACTACCTATTGCCTTGTTCTACTACTGTCACACATGAAGGTTTCGTGGAACAGAAGTTACAATCATGTCCCGCTGTCACTTTTGACGAGACGAAGTAGAAAATCTTTTAGCCCTCTTCTTTGCATCGTGAAATAGTGCAAATACTATTGCTGACCTGCCATGATGCCTCCCACTCACTAGCAGCAAGCTTCAGCTACTCCGCTTGCACCTGAACCCAAAGTCTCCTCACCCAAGCTCTTGCCATTGGTTGCCATGTCGAGGAGCCGACACACTCTTTTCTTGCCCGTGGGCGGAATATGCACTGCATTCTTAACTCTATCACTGAAAATAGAAGGCAAACATGCCTTTGGAATGCCAGTGTGTCCAATTGCCTGGATAGAGTTGTAACATTCATTTGCATTCTTCCAATAGATGAGGGACACCAGTGATGTGATTGGCCTAAGCCATTTTGGCAGCACGTTTCGGATCAACCAAAACAGTGTTTTGCAGCAGCAAATGTGGCCTTTAGAGCAACCAAAACAGTGTTTTGGAGCAGCAAATGTGGCCTTTGGAGCAACTGAAACAGTGTTTTGGGGCAGCGAAAGCGGCTTTTGGAGCAGCCAAGAGAGTGTTTCGGAGCAGCAAAAGTGGATTTTGGAGCAGATATTCTTAGGAAAATAAAAATATTTGTTTTAAGTACTGTACAAATAAAGGGCACTTTGTGTTGTGTTGTGTTCTGATGTGACGTGTTGTGACAGAACGCCACATAACACACGCCTGCTTAATTACAGTACTCAGTTTAGTTTCGGTTTTGAAAGGCGACCAAAATTGGTCCTTTGGAGCAGGCTTGGTGCAGATTACCCATATTTTGGCGAAATGTAGCAGGATGTAGCAGGGTTAGCCCCTTGGTGCAGTTTGAGCGCGATTGGCGCAGCAATCACATCACTGGGGACATTTTTATTGAAATAAAATGGTCACAAAGCATCATTACGGCTTTCTAAAATTATGTTTGTCCCATTGTTTTCCTCGTCAAGCTGCATAAAATCGACTTTTTTTCTCAGCACTCCCCATGGCTCAAGAAGGAAAATAAACAATGTTTCAAGCTGCTGGTTTAGGGCTGAACATAGAAATTTTTAATCCAATTAATCATCAGCTTTTAATTGATTCAGTAGTCGTACTAATTCATTGCCTAACGAAAAGAGACCTACAAATTTTTGCCACTGCAGAGTTATTTTACTCTGACAAATAGTGCAATGTATATCTTCAACTGAGGGTAGATTAGAACTTGACGAGCAAGAGATTGTTCAAATAATGTCGACCTGGATTTTTTTTTACTTGTACAAATACTTGGAACAGCACTACAGAAAGACACATAAAGAAAAGTGTTCTCTTTATACCATCCACTGGTTCACCTAACTTCAACAAATTACCAAGTTAAAAGGATTTAAAAACATTAAAGCATTCATTGTTTAATCGAAAGGTTAAGTTGATCAATTGCGCAGTCCTACTCTTTGTTTCTCCGCGGAAACAAGAAAAGAGGATTTCGAGCTGAACATTTTTTAATATTCCTAAAATAGCTAGGGGTGAGCGAGTACTACCCAAAATCCAAAGTATTACCAATAGAATAAGGTTTATATTCAATTCATTTCCGAACTGACTAATGCCTACTGGACATTTTCTAGATATTCGACAGCAGCCAAATGCTCAAATACAGTAAAACCTCGTGATAACAAAATGGGATATAACAAACTAATGGATATAACAAACCAATCATAATTCCCCTTGCTTGCTAATAGTGGGAAGAAATGGACAGTGGCTATAACAAGCTAATGGTTAGAACAAAATAATTACGACCACTCCTTCAACTTTGTTATAACGAGGTTTTACTGTACAGATAAACGATTCACACCAAGAAACTCTAACTGAAAAATGACGCATCGTCTGCATGCAGGGAAAGGACAAATGGCACGCGCACAGCGAATGAGGTGCGTGGTTGGCAGGCGTCACTCCCACTGATTAATGAGAAATTACACTTTCGATTTAAAGTCCCAAAAGCAATGAGTGCACCACTTGCAATCGTGAACCCTCCCCCCCAAAAAAATGTAGAGTCTTGCTTGCCACAAAAATACCATGCATCGTTGGATGCTCAGTCTCTACCGAAACACGGTGCTGGAAGTCCTAACCAGATGCCGAAGTTTCAGAAATAACCATTATTTTATTCAAAAGTTGTTAGTAACCTTTTTAAAACTTTCAACGAAAAGGAAAATGGCGCCCTACGCCGGTAGCTGACTATCATTCATTTCCATGCATTTGTGGGCTTTGTCGCCTGCTGTCCGAACCGCTAACACTATGCTTGTGTGGAGAATGGGCGTTCTGACGTATGCATATAATTTTCTATTTGCAATAAAAAAAAAACAATTTTTTAGGACATTTTGTACATCCATGACTCATGCAAGAGCTTGTAATCCGGCTGGTGAAATAATTTTGTTTCTTTGCACCTAGTATGCAAGTTCTCTAGCCTCAAACTTCGAGCATGTCTAGGGATCACTTTCAGTTGTTTGCAATGATAAAAACACAAAATCACTTTTTGGGGTGTTGGTAGTTTTCTGGACACGAAGTCCGGGCACATCATTCAGTGTGCCTGGGACTTTCCATCCAAATTCTTCCAGCTCAACCACAGCAACAGATGTGCGCATTAACAGTGTACGAGTGCCACTCAAATTGGTAAATATAATCTGCGAGCTGCATTTGAAACTTGATGTCACCACTGCCTAATAACGAAAGCTATGGTGCTGCAGGGAACAAAGCGGCCTCTTCCCAAGACTGCCGCCATTCTCTGATACAAGTAGCATGACCGTCGTTTCCTTTTCACTCTGTCCACCTCACTTAAAAAAAATTTTTTTCCCACCGTGTTTAGCATTTTATTACGTATAACACTCGCAAGGTCATCATCCCTGATACGATCGTGTGCAGACCACATACGGTTACCAACTCTTCAATAGAAGGAAGTCAAGACGGGGGAGGGGGGGCAGCGAGAGGGAGGAGAAAGGAGACAAGGGTGTTTATATACAAACGGAGATGATGGTGATAACAGGTGCTGCCCGGCACCAACAGCTGGGATTCGATTTACTTGCACCTACTGCACCGGTGCAGAAAAGTGTACGGCAGTCTACTTACAGTATGTAAAGGGCTGGAGACACGACCGGAAGCACACCCCGCCCTACACTGTTCTGCACCGGTGCAGGAGAGTGCAGCAAATCGTGGACCCAGTTAATGTCGCCCCGATTTCCGGCTTGCGATGCTAAAGTGGCTAAAGCCTCTCGCAGCCAGCGCTAGCCAGCACAGCATTGCTTCGTGCGACTTAGTGCTTCGCAGAGTGATGTGCATTGTTGGGCGTGCGTGCTGGACCACATTAACTGGACGGTCTGAACTAAATCCGGGGCATATAGCTGTCCGGTAACAGGCAGTCGACGTGGGACTCCGGGACGCTTAATGAAAAGTGAAGACAGGTCCCGCAAAATCCGGGACGGTTGGTAACCCTAAAACAACAGCAGAAGGTGATGTTTATATTTGGCATATAAAAAGCATGTAAGGCTTATTGGAATTTGAATGTCTGTGTTTATGTCAGGGAGAAAGGACCTCGTCATGCTGCAACAGCAGCTTTTTGTCCAGATTTTCTCCCTTTTCATAGAAGCAAAAAAAGAGAATAAAAGCCTCGTAAGAGTACATTCTGATGATAAAAGAGAAAAGAACAGCGGTGTGAGCTGCCAGACAGCATCAGCAGGTGACAGAGACAGTCTCTTTGTTTGATGCTCTACATGTTACATTTAGGTTGAATGCACCTACAAAGCAATAAATACACAGATTGCACCTTGCCTAGTAGCTGGCTTGCTAGTGGAAGCCAAGAACAGTTTCAGCTTTTGTGCAGCACGCACACAGGATTTTGTCTCGAGAGCGGACTGAAAACAATGCGTCAAGTTTACTTTCAACCGTGAAATGCACACACTGCTACAGTTACCAAAAGTGATTTGTAAACCCAAAGATGATGCTAATTTTTAATACTTCAATGTAATTTGAACCTTTTCACATATCCCTGAACAATAAATGAACCCAGGATATTGTAAAACAAGAAAAGCACCATCTTATGAAGGTGGAATGATGTCCTTTACTACCTCTGTTGTTGTATTCAAGGCAGGACATGGGAAGAGTGAATTATTGTAGTCCTCCAAAATTTCCAGTAGCAGACGCATGCGATATGAATCTTTTTGCCAAGCGCATAATCCCGTAGAGAAAGACGCAGGGGAGACCATTTTCTCAGGACCCTTTCCCAAAGAAAGAATTTTGACTGTCAAATGGTCTCCCAACAAGGAAACACGATCACTAATGTATTATGATTCACTTCCTGGATTAGACGTCCGTTTCAATATGGGCACATATAAAGAGACAACCAATACACACAGCATTACTGGTAGTTTGCTGCAACACTGTACACTGGTACCCACATGTTATTAACTCACACCCAACAAGGTGGAACAACCACCATAACCAACCCTGCAAGCCTTGTGTTCCTTGTATCCTTAACTAGGCGTAGCTTGTGCAGGCTGTGGGTTGTCGCCATGTCGGGCGCGACACCAGTGCGGGACAAGACCGTATGCATCCGTGAAGAGTGCTCACCCGTTCTTCTGGGATCACTTGCAATCGACACACCCTTCGGGACCATTCCTACTTAGACATGTTCATCCCTCCTGGAAATGAACCTACCACCGACATCCGGATGCATCCGTTTCCTTAGCTACATAACTGGCCCAAAACAATGGCTGGGAAAGCTTGTCAGAGAAGACCTTGCTCCGTAAAGCCCTGCATTCTTTTTGTGGCCCTTCCCCTTCTGTGAATCTGACTATTTTGGCCGCTTGGAGTCCGACCTGTGATCCCATCGCATTGAGGCAACGTCGACATTGCAGACTTTAACGAGGGCAAAGCGCGTTGGCGTATTGAGTCAATAAACACGTCTTTCACAAACTTGCTGTGTTGCTGCTTCCTTCTCCTTCCCCTTCCCTTCCCCCCCCCTCCCCCCTCCCCCCCCAAAAAAAAGAACCTCCAAGGCAGTTATCGGATGCAGCTGCAAATGCAGCGAGCCACGGAGTGGGTTTGACAAAGCAGAGTTTTCGGGTAACAAGAAAACCAACAGCCTTTAGCTGAACTGATCTTTACCGTGCCTCCTCATCTAATGATAAAAGAAAAAAAGCAGTTACCTTTGCCTGTTCAGAATACTGGAGCTGCAGTTCGTTCCAGCTCAAGCACCTTCTTTGTGAGGCTGAAGGTTCAGCCTGTTGACACAGCTTTCCATTTCCCTGGCACGCTTCTCCGAGGACCAGAGTCGTTCCAGCAGCCTGTCCACGTTCTGAGGAACAGACCAATGCCCAAGTCATTGTCGGAGCCTCATTCTGTACAAACAAACTTAACTCTCTTAGTTTGTCTGTCCACCTGCCTTCGACTGGTGTGTTTACCACCCAACAGCCCCACACATCAAGGTGGGCCCGAACTGGCAACAATTTACTTCGAAAGAGCTGGCGCGTCATGCCGTCTGACGTCACCATCTCCAGTGGGTGGTCAAAAAAATGCTGGCAAAAAGGGGCGAGCGGAAGTGAGGGTCGCCATCGTCACAGCGTCCCATTTCTTGTCCTCGTCAGTTTCCCTCGACCATCTGGCTGCAGAACAAGCTGCAGCTAAACAAGCGTCTGCTGCCTACACCACCGCTGCTATGCCAGCAGTGGTGGTGTAGGAATTTCCAATGCAAAATTCCCGAATTTCCAATGCAAAATACACAAACCTGTGCTCTACTAAGAATCCTAGATGGCAACGGCATGACACATGTGCAACGTCATCGGGTGGAAATGAAGGGTCCACAAATGAGGATGCGATAAGCACACCAGTTACAGGCACATTCCAAGCACTACACTTGAACCAAGGTCAAGGAATTGGATGTGAAGAAGCACAAATTTAGGTCCAACATATTTTTTTTTTTGCTTTCTTCAACCTGAGTTAAGAGGCTTTTATTATTATTATTTATTTGATACTGCAACCTCTCTGAGGCTTTAGCAAAGGTTTAGTCTGCACAACAGATGGTGAAAAACTTTGCAACCTGTTTTGGTCATGCCTGGCAAAATTCATCGTACGTAGAAACACACGCAAGGATGCCGAAGGTAAGCGTCGACAAAATCCTCGTCGGCTAATTTTAGTGATCGGGGTTACACGCTGGTTCCAGTCGCTTTTCAATGTCGGTTTTTACAAAGAAAATACCCAAACAACAAGGACGGGTGCCAAATTGGGCATGTCAGCTTTCAGTGTTCCTTGATTCCTTCGCAGCCAGAACTTGAGTGGCACTGTTGCTAGAGCAATGCTGCGACACATTCATCCTGATCTGTGCGGTTCAACACTTTCGATTTTGATTTCCTCCCTCGAAAAGTTTACGACATGGGCAACCCGAGTAATGTCACAACAGGTCTCCTTTCTGGTGCACTTCCGATTCTCTCAGTGCATGTGAGTGTTGGCGCAGAAACAAACTGAAAGCACAGCAACTTGCAGAGACAAACTTGCCGACATCTGTAACTGAGCATGCATGGGAACAACTGCAGTCAAACAAACTCGCTACAAGATTCTCATTTAAGCATTGCAGTCATCTGACAACCCCTAAAAAGACATATTTTTCCCAGTCTTCTAGCTCGAACTGTGTAACTAAAGAAGCTTACACATGCCAGATGCTTACACCATACAAGGGATGGCTCTAGCTCTTACCTGTGTGCTCCAATGTTGACCAGAGTGCTCTTTGGACAAATCAAGGGTTGCATCCCCCGACCCGTCCGCTTGCACGCAGAGGAGACTGGTAAGCAGCTTTATCCGCTCCTCCGATTCCTGTGGCAATTAATGATTATATGCAACACCATTAGGTGGATGGATGGGTGGATGATATTGACCCTTTGTAACCGACAGCACCTAGCGCCACCTAGCCTAGAAACGTTTACACCCCTTCCTTTTAAATTTTTCTCTAAATTCCGTGCCTCATTAGATCACCTAACATACCAATTGCATCAAATATCAATCTACCCTAGACCTTTTCCACCAATCTTTTTTAACTTCCTCTTTGTGACTGTAATCCCTTTTTCGATCCTCTGTTCTTCCATCCTCATTAGCAAAACTCAGAGCATCCACCATGCCTGTTACCTTCCCAAAAGGGCATCACAAAGTCCAGTGCATTTCAAAGTCACATGTTCTAGTGTCTCGCTCTCACCATGGCACATGGCACACAATGTGGCATATGGCACACATCTCTTGAAATTTAGCCCTGTATGCCTTTGTCGTCAACATTTTCGTTTCTAGCCTCAAACAGTAAAGAGGTCCCCCGTGAATTATGAAACATGTTGAAGCATGATAGTTGTTGCTGATAATTATATTACGAAAAGTCCCCAAGGTGGAGAAGGTTGAGTAATAAATTATGCTTTCAAGCGAAATTTTACAAAACTGCGCTAACCATGCATTATAGATCTGGAGAGGAAACAGATGTTATCTGCTGCCACCAGTCTGAAACCGAAACCCACCACGGGGGTTTCAGGACGGTTGAGCTGTGCACTAGCCATCTTGATGGTGCAAGTTGCACTCCACCTCAGGTAAAAGTATTCTTGATTACTAAATACTTGTTGCTACAACTACCAAATAAAAAAGTAATTTGTAAACTTTGGTATATATGGTGGCTTTGTATTTAATTAATTTGACACAGTGCCCCATTTTTGTATGTTTGTGCAAACGAAATTTTTCATTTAAGGGTATGCTGGTTTACATATCCTGCACCTTAGCAATCAACCATTTTCCAAATAACTGGTGCCGCCTGGCCGAAAACTAAGTATGAGGATTCTCAGGATGAAACAATAAGTGCCATTAGGAAAGAGCGGGAGGAAGCTCCTGTAAGATGAAGTGACACCAGGCACACAAGAAACATTGCAGCTCAATGCAGCTCAATGGACGCAACAGAATCTACCTTCCTTGGTCAAAGGAGGGCCTGCACTCGTTCGAGCACGTGATCATGCACTTTCATACCAGAACCTCCTACTTAGAAATGGTGGATTCATCTTGTATAACTGACATTTCTTAATTGCTTGGCAATTGCCCCCGCACAACGGCCAAGCACCTGCCATGCCAGCAGCAGCAAAACGCATCCGACTGCACAAGTGCTTACAGCATCACAATTCTAGCACCTCCACCACAAGGCTGGTAGTTCGCCATCCACACCGCTGCCCTGAAATTGCCGCTTACATGGTTATTTATCTCTGTAACACAAACAGTAGCGTCAATAGGAGGGCAAAAGGGAGGAGGGAAAGGGGGAAGGGGGGGGCGGACTGGCAGTGCTCAGGGGTGTACGGCAGGGTAGAGAAAGGGGAGGTCGCGGCGGGCGACCACCCCGGGTGCCGCTTGACCCTAGTGACGCCACTGAACACAAATAAAATTTACATTACAGAGTGGAAGCTCGAGGTCAGTAGGACCTCTGAAGAGGAAAAGCAAAACCCCGTCAGTGCAGGTAATTTAGACAAACGAAAGGTTATGACTGCTAGGAAAGCAACACAGAGAAGGGGGCCGACAACGATCCTCATGTATCCACCTCATGGTAGATACTGTTACGAACACGCTCGTTTTACACTTATGACTGTTGCTCGTACTTGCCTGTTGAGACTCTTTCAAATGTGCAATTTCTTCCATCTGCCTCTCGCATCGTTCCTTCAATCGCCTCAGTTTCTCCTTGTCATCTACGCGCCCACACTTTGTTCTCAGCTCCTCCAGTTCCTAGTGACAGAAGACGAAAAGCAAATGAGATCAACTGCGGCGCCCTTTGAAATCCGCTTTGACAGCGAGCCCAGTTCCCGCGCTACCATATCCAGCTGGCGCCACACGAACCAAAAATGCGTGCGGAGGCGAAATACTCACACGACGGATTTTGCTCAGCGTATCGTAGACTGCTTTCCTCGAACATGCGTTCTCCAAAGCCTCTAAAGCACCTAAAGACGTCATAACGACTGGCTCTTGTTACTTGGGCATGATGAATCGCTACTGTCCGAAGCTTTTGCTACTAGCGAAACGGAAAAGAATCCTGCGAGAACCTGCCGCCCTCTTCTACTAGGTTTTTACGTCACGCTTCGGATGGAGGAAGTAAATCGTCGGTGAATAGGCAAGGAATAGGCTCGGATCAGTGGCAATGAGAACGAAAAACGTTTTTTAGGAGCAACCACTTCGCGCACTCAAAAATTAAAAGCAAATAAAAAAACTGAAGGAAAAAAAATACAAATCGCTTCTTGTGGTTCAATGTTGTTGTCGTTTTAATTCTTCTGGATAGCACGTGCTTTGTTCACGTTCACTAAACCAAAGCAACCAAAGTTGGTGACAAGTTGACAAACAAAACTGATATGTGAGTGCGGAAAAGTGAATATTTACAAAACAGACTTTTTTTTATGATTATTTTAGGGAAACGACAGAACCGAGAGAACCACCGACCAAACAAGAACTGAAACTTAACCCTTCGAACACCCTCCGAACGTTTACCTTTCGGTGAAGCTGCACAAAAGCTTCTTTATGAACAAAAAGCACAAATAAACAACCGTACACAACTTATTGTTTCACGAGCTCTACAAAATTTAAAACAAATTGTTACCAAAATTTTCGGGAAACGGAAGAGTGCCCCCAGCGTCGACGAAGCGAAACACAAAAAACAAGTATGGCGCATAGTGCTAGCGGCGTACGCGCCAGCTGGAAAGCTAAAAATGTGCAGTGCCGAGCGACCGCGTTCGTTCACCCCGTACTCCTTCACTAGCAGCGAGTGATGACGGCGAGCAGCATGCAGTTGAACTGCGGGACCATGTCCCTGGAAGCGGACGAACTGGCGAGGCTGTCCCGCAAGCCCCCGCCGAGATCATTCACAGCGGACACTTCATGGTATCGGACATCGACGATGCCGACGCGACGGACGAAGTGGCGCGCGCCAGCGAAACCGACGGCGCCGCTGACGCGCCAAACCTCCTGACGACACCCCTGGACGAAACCAGTGAGGAGCTCGACTTCGAGACGGACTGCATCATGGATGTGGACAAGTTGGCCAACAAGCATCCGTGTCCGATCGCGATCGACGGTTCGCTGACCAAACTCTTCGAGTGCATGACTTTGGCATACAGGTAAGCGATCACGCCTAGTCACTCCGTTCACTAGCACTCACTTCGTTCAATAGCAGTCACTTCGTCCCGGTGCACATGGAAACATCGTAAACCTGAGTCTGATACAACGAAACGACGGAGATAGTCTTGAACGCAGCTGTCGAATCAATCGTACCCCGATACATCCGTGAAATGTCCCGTTTTTATTACACCAGCCGGTTGCCTCGTCTAGTGACTAATACCCCCGAAAAATGAGACGCATTCCATCGTGTAAACATTCAAATATAACTTCTTTTATTCTTTTCCCCCAGGAGTAGACTTTTGTTTGTGTCTCACGCAGGTTCCTCCCCAGATCATCTCAATTTGTCGTGACCCGCTGATCTGGAACGTAGATTGTTCTCCAGCTAATCGTTCTCGTAATTTTTCTCTTTAATACGGTCACATTTTGCCTGGGAGGCTCGCGCTCTCTCTCCCTCGTGCCGTTTTCTCGGCGTCTTCGATGAGGTGGAAAAGTACGGAGCGGAATATTTATGTAAACTCGCTGGATTCTTTTGTCGCTATGGGGTTACGCAGCTGCGCCGTTTCTTCTGCGTTGACATCGTGCCGCGAGCACGCTCGTCGTCGCGGAAGATGACGCCTTTGATAATAAAACGCGGAGCCGCTCCGAGATAAGGAGGGCGGAGATAATTTGGCGCTGTCTATTGTCATCGCGCTTAAGAAGTTTGACCCCTTGATTAGTCCCCTTGGCTGTCTCCTGCGGTGTGCACGATCGGCACAAAATAGGACTGATGGTGGGGGTTTAATGTGCCCCCTGGAACTTCTCGATCCCTGGTTATCGATGATGTGTCGACTTGGGGGAAGCTCCATCTTATAACTGCTTTATTCTGTGTTGTCTTCTCAGTTACAGCGCTCGCTTGGGAGAATCGGTTCTTAAAGTGCCAAGTCGTGGTTGTAGATACCATGACAGCAACAGGCCTCCTATTGATCCAACTTTGTTGGAGACGATGGAAGAGGCCTGGGGTGATAGACAATAGACCGATCTCACTAGCGTTCGGCGCATGCGTGACACCGCCATAACTTTAGTTTACAGGAGTCAAACGGCCGTGCATGCAAGGGCTCGTGCCGTCTCGTGCTCCACACGCGCAGAGCTCCAGGGGGTTGTCGCACGTGCAGAAAGACTAAAGTT
>JAZHYW010024222.1:0-32650 GCA_037355805.1 Ixodes ricinus
CTGTTGCTTACTATAGGGCAAGACGAATTAAATGGGGGTAGAACCAGCGTTTCTTCAAACATGCTTAAAATTCCTGTGGATCTACTTTCCCGCAGACCACTTTAGAAGCCAATCACACCAATCTACGAAGAGAGCTCTGGCGAATAAAAAGGCCAAAACATGTGTAGACATATGAATGAAGTGTGAGATGTCACTGAGCATGACGATTCACGTGCAGACGTCATGCTCAGTGTCACATTACAGACTTTATTTTTAAGTCGAAACATATTTTTAGCTTCTCCATTGGCCGAGTTTCCACCGTAGATTGCTTTGATCGGTTCCTCGAGTATTTTTAGGGAAAGTGGACGCACGGGCATTTTAAAGAGCAGAGAAAATGCGGTTGCCATTTAAGCACTGTTTTAAGTGTATACATATATTAATTGTAACTTATTGAGTTCCGCACGAGCCTTATAGTAGTTAACGAGCCGTTTATTGCTACATGGTCGTCTTGCCCATCGGCTACAAAACGTAGGGCGCAAAAAGAGGCAGGAGCAGAGCGCGCTTTATCAGGATGATACCAAGTCACGTGATACTTCAGGAACTCCGCGATATCGTTGTCATGGCGCTAACAAATGGACAGAACCTGCAGATCGGGGAGTTTTCTGTTTGCCGTGTGATCAGGTGCAACGCGGTTCCACACGGGGACATTTAGGCTGCGTGAATGAGGTGGCCCATGTCCGATAAAAGGGGGTATTAACCCAAGGGCTTTTTAACGTGCACCATGCAATATTAGCACGGATGCACGCCGTTAGCACACATGTGCTCACTTTCGTTTATTTACCTCTTAGATTGTGAGGGATCCGCACGCCGTCTCTCCTGGCTTAACCTTCTTAGCTTAATGTTCTACAGTCGTGCCGTAAATAAATATTTGTAACAGCTGATGTGCTGGGCTCAAAATAGTCCTATTGTTTTTTTCTTGCTGCGATCACATCGTGAGGTTAATGATTAAAGACCGGTTTGGGGGGGGGGGCGGAAGCACATAAAGTATACATGATATATTTACATATAGAACAACAGTATTTGCCAACAAAAACGCACCAACTATGTCACACGTAAAAAATATCAGAGATTATAATGGCGGCATATATTTTTTTCAGGGGATCTCGGGAAAGTGGCTTTACTAAACCTGCCTCTCGTTTTCAATGAGAAGCGGCAGCTTCTTTTCATGACAGAGGTACTTGATGCTGTTCTTACATAGCTCCATTAATAAGTGCATGACATGTTCATTTGTAAAAACATATTCCTAAAGGAATTAGTCCAGAAAACCCAGGGAATGTAATCAAAAGGAGCAGACTTTTCACTGTACCAAAATATTTTCTCATGCCTACTTTTTCCGTAATGATTCCGGTGGGTCAACCGCTGTGATTTATTGAGCGCGACTATCGAAGGACGACGCCGGAAGAACAACTTGCCCCGAAAGAGAAATCTGCGCAGGCAGCATCAGGTATCGCTTGCTCATTGTCCCTGCGCCAAAAATAATTCCGAGGAAGGCCCTTCTTTCACGCTTCGTCATCCGCTGGTGGCTTTCTGTAGTTCGCAGTGATCGACACACTAAATGTTTTAAAGGAAATCAGACCCGCGGGCATGTTTTACAGCGTCAGGCTAAACGAGAAATACAATACTTAGAGAACCTATAAAATTAATATTGATCTGAAAGCGTTGCAAATGATTAACTCCAGCAATAATCATACAGCGGAAAATAAATTGCGTTTACATTTTTGCTTTCTTGCTGTCGAATCTCAGGACACTCACGCCACTAATTCATCTTCAGGAAAAAATTTGACATATCTATTGGATGGTTTCCTGACAGTGAACGGCATCAGGACGACAATAAAAGCTGCGTGCACATTGCAGGCAGTGTACTATATTTTTGACATCAAATATCCCTCGGAAATATGACACACTATGAAGTTTATTGCCATTTCTTTTTGTTGTCTTCGGAGAGAACATCCCTGTTCCAGTTAAGAGGTTTGAAAACTTTTTAATTGTTTGACTGTTAAAAAGAAACAGTCTTGTTGGCCTGACACCCGTTTCGTGTTAAGTACAACTGTTTCAAACATTGTTAGTTTGTTTTACTGCAAACAGAAGAATCAACTTTTTGCGACCCTAGTCAAATATATGAATGGACATGATCTTTACTTTTCTGTCTGTCCCTGGTTAATTATGTATGGGAATGCAGTGTCTTGACACTGGCCAGACTAATGTTTGTCAACCCGTCCTAAAAGGTCCAGTGCTAGCGAGTAACAAAACGATCAAAAGATATTTCGGTTGGTAAAAAAAAAATTCAATTTATGGAGCAAGAAATGCAAAATACGATTTACTAAAATCAACTAGGAATGTGAAAAAAAAATTGTCACAAAGAGGGTTACAAATACAGAATATGGTTCACTGAAAATTTCGTAAAGATAATTTAAAGCACCTATATAGGATTCATTGAAACAACAAAGAGGGGTACCCAAAGGAACCTGAAATAGGGTTCATAAAGACTTATATTAAACAGCGCACAAAACGTCGGCGGAAGAGAAAAGGACAGTAGAACGAAAGAGCGCTGACTCCCAACTGATTTAATTAGACAGAAGAGAAAAGGAGGAAAAAAGAAGCCACGAAAATTGAACCCCCCGTGAAGACAAGGTACAAGAAAAAGAAAAGGAAGAAAATATGTACAAACTAGATCGATAGATTAAAGAAAAAGAAGAAAAAATATTAAAAATAGAAAGAAAATGAAAAAATAAAAATTAAAAAAAGAATGGAAAAATTAAAAAAAACGGTACTTTCACCCCTGGCCGGCCAAAGTTACTGCGCATAGGCGTTGTCCAAAAAAGACACCTCCTTTGCACTCAGCGACAGGGACGGTTGGCTGACGCATTGCTGCCCTATTTTTTGAATTTGAAAAGCCTCGTAGATTTCTCGAGTAGTCCGGTCTTTAAATCTACCAAGAACAGTTGTTTCACCAAAAGTCGGTGCGCACTGGCAGGAGCGACAGTGTGTCGGCAAGTGCCCGCCTACCGTGGCTTGAAGTGAATAGAAGTGTTCTTTAAGCCTGTCGTTGATGCATCGTTCCGTCTGACCTATATAGCATTACAGCAACTGGCCTTCACGGTATGGAAACATGAGTTTTCAAAGGCCGAGCCTATGTACATTCTAGGCTTCACGGCTATGGAAAAATCATGTTTCCATACCGTGAAGGCCAGTTGTTGTTCTCAACTTGAACGCCTTAAGGCATCTGGTTACCCTCACGCAGTTTTAATAGAGGTTATGGGGTCTTTGTTGAGGAAGGTTAAAGGGGAGAGTAGCAGCAGGCAAAATATACAAAAGAAGCGCCCGGTCGTAGTACCGTACCTGCATAAATTGTCTCACAATTTAAAGCAAATCGCAAGCAGGTATGATGTCCCCGTGGTGTTTTCGGCCCCCTACGTTTATCCAAGATCTGCGCAAAAGTGGGGTCCGTCCTCGACAATCGATTACAAGCCGTATGCCACAAGAGGCACAAGAACAAGTTTGTTACCTGCACGGACGGCGTGGTCTACAAGATCCCTCTGACGTGTGGTAAATGCTATATAGGTCAGACGGAACGATGCGTCAACGACAGGCTTAGAGAACACTTCTATTCACTTCAAGCCACGGTAGGCGGGCACTTGCCGACACACTGTCGCTCCTGCCAGTGCGCACCGACTTTTGGTGAAACAACTGTTCTTGGTAGATTTAAAGACCGGACTACTCGAGAAATCTACGAGGCTTTTCAAATTCAAAAAATAGGGCAGCAATGCGTCAGCCAACCGTCCCTGTCGCTGAGTGCAAAGGAGGTGTCTTTTTGGACAACGCCTATGCGCAGTAACTTTGGCCGGCCAAGGGTGAAAGTACCGTTTTTTTAATTTTTCCATTCTTTTTTTAATTTATTTTTTCATTTTCTTTCTATTTTTAAATTTTCTTCTTCTTTTTCTTTAATCTATCGATCTAGTTTGTACATATTTTCTTCCTTTTCTTTTCTTGTACCTTGTCTTCACGGGGGGTTCAATTTTCGTGGCTTCTTTTCCTCCTTTTCTCTTCTGTCTAATTAAATCAGTTGGGAGTCAGCGCTCTTTCGTTCTACTGTCCTTTTCTCTTCCGCCGACGTTTTGTGCGCTGTTTAATATTAGTGATGTACCAACTAGCTCAAATTACCACTTTACTACAGTTCATAAAGAACCAATGAAGGATCCGTAAAGATCCTCAAAATAAGTCTCATTAAGGGCACGAAGAAGGGTTATGAAAAGAACCGGAATAGGGGTCATTATGAAGAACTAATAACGGATACGAAAATAACCATGAAATAGGGTTCATTAAGAGCGCCAAGAAGGGATCTGGAAAGAACCCGGAATTGGTTTCATTAGGAGCATTAGAAAAGGTTCTGGAAAGAACCTGAAATATAGTTGATTATAAAGAAGCAAAAAAAAAGATCCAAGAAGAACCCCGAACTAGGGTTCATTAAAAAGAACCAAGAAGCGTTGTGAAAAGAACCCAAAAAAGGTTTCATTAAGACGATCCCACAAACGAGTCGAAAAGAACCCCGAAATAGGGTTCAAGAGAAAGATCCCTTTACGTGGGTTCTTTTCTGCACCTTGAAGGATGCCGCCCATCGGACAAGCGAAAGAACCCTAAAAGGTGATAGTTGTCATGTTTGATTTTTTCAACTGTTCTTCATACAGGTCGTTCCTCCTATGTTTGGCAAGGGGCAGCTGGTCCCTCACGGCATCCAGATAATCCATATCGACATCGGCAATCAGGATCTCTTCACCAGCCCCAGCCGACCGGACCACCTTGCCAGTGGGATCGACCAGCATGCTGTGTCCCCAGACGACGTAGTAGGCCGCTTCGTCCCTCGAGGGCGACACCGACGCCACGTAGACCTGGTTGTCGGCCGCCCTAGCCCTCGACGTCAGTTCCCAGTACCGTGACCCGGAGTACATGAAGAACGCTGCCGGATACACCAGCAACTTGCAGCCAAGCCGCTCGTACAGCTCGGCAAAGGACGGGAACGCGATGTCATAGCACACGGCGACGCCCACTTTGCAGAACGGGGTGTCGAAGGTGGTCACTTTGTCACCCGGTGTTAAGAAGCCCGCCTCGCTGAAGGGGAATCTGCTGGTGACATTGGTCGCGAAGAGGTGTACCTTGCGGTGTTTGGCCAGCAGTGAACCGTCCGGTCCGTAGGCCAAGCAGGTGTTGTAGATTTTGTCGTCCTCCCTCTCCGACAATGTTCCGCCGATAAGGTAGACCTGGTTTTCATTGGCCCAACGCGAGAGCAGCTCGCTGGTCTTCCCGGGAATCGGCTGGGCGTACTTTGTGATGTACTTCGGATCGTACGGAAAGCTGAAGCATTCCGGAAGGCAGACCATCTTCGCTCCCGCAGACGCCGCCTCTCTGATTCTCTCACTGGCTCTTTCGAGGTTTTTCGAAATATTGGGAGTCACCGCAAGTTGTAGCAGGGCAACACGAAACTTGTTCATCGCCATGATTCGGGAATCGGAGCGAATTTTCGCTTGGCTTCACGGTCTGGATTACGTGTGCGCGATACAGCAGAAACGGTATGCTGGCAGATGCGTGTCAGCTTGTGAGAGTCACGGGTGTGAGCGGGGCCTTTTTGTATCCGAGGCGGAGGGCGGTGAGAGCCTCTAACTAACGTTTGAAACCACGTGACAGCAACGATGCACTCAGGTAGGAAGGCCTGCTCAAACCGTCATACTTTAGGCGTAGCAGACCCGCCCCAACAGCTGCAGACATGCCGAACCACCGCCGGAGTAGAATGAACAAGTGCAAGACTGGCGGTCCGAAAAGGCGAATGACAAGATTGTCGCCCGGGTTTGCGAACCGCCAGCCTTGGGCCTGTTGCACAAGTAGAAACTGTGGCGCACATACGTGCTTCCCACGTGCTTGAAGTCACTCTAAAAGTGACTGCATTAGTGCTGTTCGATGATGCTCAACTGGATTCTATTTGGAACCATGTCTATTTTTCCTAATTGAAAAAAAAGTTGATTACGAAGTTTTACCTAATTGTTTTACTTATCGTGACAATTAACCCTTTAGGTTATGTCCCCGTGGTAGCATAACGCGCCTTCATTTTTATTTCAATTAATTTGTTCGAATTAAACATATACACAGGAATAGCGGAGCATGCATGAATATTTTAGAACTTTTGTAAGGAGTGAGTACATTTTGTTTTTAATTATGCTATGGAAAATACCCGGTGTAGTTTGCTCCCAAGGAGTTACTGAAATATTTGCAGTCAAATGATGTAGGAAACGGCGATATTTCTTTTGTTGACCAAGATACGCGACAAACGTGTTCAAGAAAAGTTACTACATACCGGCTTCATGAAGTATTTATAGTACTACCCAAGTTATTTTCACTGCAAAATATCTTACAAATAATTAGAAATGCAATACAAGTACTTTTCGAGATACTTTCGCACTGCGTAATTTGTTTCCACTTCAATCAAGCTAAAATGCTTTATTTGAAAGCAACAAAAATAGCATTGCAGTTCTATTCCATACTGCCGAAGTACAACAAGTTTTGGGATCACTGGTGCATGTTACAAGAGAATATTGCTAAAACAAATGAGCTAAAAGAGGTCATTTAACCTAGTCACATCGCTAAAAGTTTCATTTTATGGTCGTTCTTTAATGGTCACACTGAACGCACCGTTTATCGCCGTAGTCGCTATATCCGGAGTTCACGTCAAATATTGTTGTAAACGCCAAACGATGAATTGAATAACAGGGAGGGCTCAGGCATAGTATTACGTGGCCGTGGCACTTGCCGAGTCTTCTTCAGGTAGGTTAACCCCAACGCTACACAAAACTTTAAAAAGAAAGCTAGAAAAAAACACAGAGAAGTACTATACTGTGTCTCTCCCGGTTGTGGACTATTTCATTCTTTTCGCCATATGTACTAAGCTCATGACGCCCGTTTAGAAAGGCGTATAGGTATGAAAGTACTTTTTTTTTCATTTTGAGAGCTTACTTTTTCGTTGCTTGTTTCCTGCTTTGGCGTTACAACCTCTGTTCTTATGAAAGGGTTGGGCTATCACGGTTCAACAAGTCCTGAAAGTAACTGACATGATCCCCTTCGCGGGGTCAAACATAAAAAAGCGAAATAATAAATAAAACTTCTTTCCTCGTTTTATTTTTTTCCCACTTATTCCTTTGTTGGCATTTTGTTTCTGCATCCTTGGTCCTGGCATTTCCCTGTTTAATGTTCGGTCGTTTCCGTTTCAAGTTCGAAATCACATTGACTTTGTCCTCGGCTCTGGTACACCCGAAAAAGACATTCCCGCGACAATTGTTTTCTAAGGCACTGAGTAGAAGATACTGAAAAATGTGGAAGGTACTGAAGCATGTGATTAACTTAGAGTAGCGAAAACCCTAGATCGATTGTATTTGCAAGATACCAAATTACTACCAAAATAACTCATATACAGAATCTTTATGAGAGTATTTGGTATGGGCATTAGTCTCGAATAATCACGCTTTATGAAGAGAGAACTTGTTTTTGATCAGATAGGCTTAAAGGTAACCTTTATTCAACGTAAAACGTGTGTCGTGAATAGAGATATCTCCCCAAAACTAATGTGCAAAAAAAAAAGAAGCTTTTATTTAAGTTTCCGACTTCGGCGTTAAGAATTACCAGAGTTCTTCTTAATACAGAAGGGTACCTATTGGCTGCAAATAAAATTTAACTTGTCTCGAATATGTTTATGTAGTTAAAGAATACAAGTGTGTGTGTCGTGTGTGCAACGCATGCGAAGCTACCCAAAGTTTTCAGTAACCAAGCATAGTGAATGATATCGTAAATTTGATGCAAGCTCCACAGATTTTGTGATCCCAAGACTGACCTGAATGATGGAAACAAGTTTAATTATTGGACGACCAATGAGACTCGAGCAGCGTACAACGAAGAAAAACGCCTTGGACAGTTTCTACAGGCTGTCTTTTGTGTGAAATACTAACGGTTGCAACCGTAGTTTGTGGTGCTTTAGCAGGTCGGTGCTGGCAGGCGAACCAGACGTACTAGGCCGATCAGCTTTACCCTGTGAACTTGTAAAATGTTTCAATTAACAAGTTTGCCAAGTGCGGCTACACTGAAGTGCATCAACAGAATAGCCTTTGAATCCCGCTGATGGAAATATTGAGGTCGTTAAGCTGACCCTTTTGCTCCACTTATCCGAACTATAATGGTTGCAAAGTGACTTTTGTTTGTCTGTGAAACCCTGAGTTGGAAACCCTGTGCCTGCGCAAGCTTTGACTTTGAGCGTTCTACAAAGCAAAAATATTACTCTTTTGCTTTGCTGAGTAAGCAGTTAAGGGTATTCTTCGAATTAGATATAGGGTGTCCGCGATGTGTTTTTGCTCCGCACATTCGGGTTTTAGTCCGCGGCGATTACACCGCTAATACAACATACACAACACAGTCTGGTGCAGACACAGTCAGAGGCGTCCGTCATCCTTGTACGACGGTCCCATCATATTGGTCATACAAAAACAGTCTGCAGACATCTTCGAAGCAAACACGATTCGAAAATGCTTCGGGCGTGACCGTAGATATAATTGCGTCATTATTTCTTTTGAATGACATATGAACTGCGTTACTGCGGCTTTAGGTTAACTAAAAGTTGTAGGACTTTGTCGTATTATTTGAGTCTTTATTCGCCCTCATCCCTGCACCTTAAAGGGGCCCTGCGATAAAACCGGGCAGAAGTGTATATCATTCTATACAAGTTTACAGGCACTACACTGGAACCCAAGTATGTACAGAGTGCGGCCGTAAGGACCAATATATTTGGCGCGCCTTGCAAAATTCGGTTTCCGAACGTACTACATACCTGAAATTGGGCACGCGAACGTAGTTTCGCAACAAGGTTTGTGTCAGTTTGTTTCAAAGCTAAAGACTGCGGTGGTAAAATATAAAACAAATAGTCCAATACGTCTCCGCATTGGTTTGTGAGCTAGCTCCCAGCTGGTCAGTGTTGACGTATTTCGTTAAAAATATTAATTATCCGGATTATCAAACTCACCGCTAGCCTCTCGGTTCTTAGCGTTTTTCCGTTCAGGAACCAACCTGGGAAGCTAGAGCGAGCTCATAAACCAGTGTGCAAACGACAAACAGGCTGGGAATAATAGGACATAGGAAATACGCGCCCTTCCATCTTGCTTTTCATTTTTAATGTTTCAGTACCTCTGAGTTCAGCTCTAAAAAGTAGACAAACTTTCTTGAGAAACTACGTTGTCGTTCCGAATTTCAAGTGGGTACGTACATTTGCAATCCGAATTTTTCAAGGCGTGTGAAATGTTTTGGTCCTTACGGCCGCACCTTGTACTCGTACGTGACTCACCTAGCCGAAGACCTTCCTCATCGCAAGGTAGATTCAAGCAAATAATTTACTATGAAATTATATTCTGCTCCGCTCATTTGCATTAGACAGCGCGTCTAGGTCGCAAGATCCTCCCCAAGCGGTTTTGAAACCCCGGGTCTGAAGGGACGCATATAGGGCGTCACGCGTGACGCCCATATAGCGCCAGTGCGTGGCGGCTGCTCACGCACTGGCGCTTTTGGGTCGCTCCGAGGAAGGACTACAACCGACGTACCGAGATACAGTCAGGCACTCTAAGTTAGATGCCCGTTTTTCGGCCACTTATAACTACGAGATCGAGGTGCAACTTTCTGCCGGCTATAAACATACTCCTTGTGACCTAAAATTCCGTCCGCTGCACTCACATGACGACTCATGTTGACGTACTTTCAGGGTATTGTATTTTCACAAAGAGCGCGTCGTAAATCTTTTTAATTTAAGGGGGATTCAACCGCTATTTATTTGTACCCTTTTCCTCATAGATGGCGCAGAATTTTTCCGGAACAAACGAGTTGCATGTTCGCAGCTGCGCATGCAGGTCGGGCGCTCGAGGGGGCTCGGGCCACGGGCTGTTCGCCGCCGATCTCGAGCTAGATCTTCTTCGCTCTGCGTCCGCCGCTGCAGGAAGCGGCCAACAGGCGGCGCGAGATACGAGCCAGTACATACGTAGATTACAGTGGCTTACAAAACGTAGAATAAGCTCTGATTTCCGAATGAATTCGAAGTTCAATCCACGTTCGAAATGATCGAAAGCACAGGGTGCGGCGTTGCGGCCGTTTGAACCACCACATTTGGCACGCAAACGTTGTTTTGCAAAAAAAAAAAAGTTTATTTTTAGAGCTTAATTTAAAGCTAGAAAAAAGAAAAAAAAAGTGGCATTTTTGCACTTCCTATGTCCTATATCGGCCTGCTCTTCGTCTGAATACTGGTTTGCAAACCCGCTCCCAGGATCTGTGGAGGTTACCGCTCATTCACACTGGAAGCGGATCTGCGTTCGCAAAGCGGTTGCGAACGCGGTTGTATAAAGATCCAGTACAAATGCACGCGCACTCGATGACGTCAAGTGCGCGTGCAATTGTATTGAATCTTTATACAACCGCGTTCGCAACCGCTTTGCGAACGCGGATCCGCTTCCAGTATGAATGAGCGGTAAAGCCCATCTATCCTGGGAAATGTGGCGCCAATCATTTTTTGGAAATGCTCGAGACACGTGCCGCGCGCCACTTCTGGGAAGAACTAGAGCCACTAAATGAGCTGCGCTTAGAATATCGGCACTCTGTTCGCCAACGTTGTTGTGGGCGCCGACATTTTGGTGCTTGTGCAGAGTAGACGCAACTGCCGATCGTCATGATTCAAAAGTGCGACTTCCTCAGCATTAGGTTCGGTGTTAGGAAGCTCATATAATATTGCTTTGCTCTGTCGCGAACTGTCTAAACATTTGTGGAGGGCGGAAAAGCGTTTCCTGTGATTTCAGATCAATCTTCAGTTAACTGGCAACCATGATTTTAAGCCACAATATGAACAAGTGTCGTTACTCTAAATAAGCGTAGCTTATTTAGTGGCACTATAGAAGAACATGGCGTCTGAAATATAGCTCAGTGCTGCGCTGTTCCGCCATGATCTTCCCTAGTGCCACTAAATAAGCTACGCTTCAAAGTAACGACACTTGTCCATATTGTGGCTTAAAATCATGGCTGCCAGTCAGGCATGTAGCCAGGGGGGGGGGGCATGGGGCTCGCCCCCCCCCCCCCCCCGAAATCTTTCATTTTGCTGGGGCCTCCTCTTCCCCTCCCCTCATACAGCAGTTTGTCATGGGCGCCCCTCCCCCTCCCCCCGAAACAAAATCCTAGCTACGTGCCTGCTGCCAGTTATCTGAAAATTTGTCTGAAATCACAGGAAACGCTTTTACGTCCTCCACAACTGTCTAAACGCTTCGCGACAGAGCAAAGCAATATTACATAAGCTTCCTAACACCGAATCAAATGCCGAGCAAGTCGCACTTTTGAATCCTGACGATCAGCAGTTGCGTCTGCTCTGCACAAGCACCAAGATGGAGGCGCCCACAGCAATATTGGGGAACAGAGTGCCGACCCTAAGCATAGCTCATTTAGTGGCGAGGTCCACACTTTTGCGCGGCGAGGTCCACACTTCTGCACGTCCAGAGGTGTGGACCTCGTCGGCGAGGTCCACTCTTCTGCGCGGCGAGACAAAAGTAACAATAGCAACCGTTTCTTACGCGTGAACTCTACCAAGGAGTTCTCTGTCCAAGCAAGTGACGCGGCTCTACTACTCGTCCACAATCGCGCGCCCAGCGCACAGCAGCTGACAACATTGGCAACGGGTATGGCAAGAAATGACACTTTCGGTCTGTCTGCCTGTCAGCGAAAAAGAACCACTCAAATACACAAAGCCATGTTGCACTCGAGCTATCCTCGTAAATTCCGTAAGTTGAAGGCGCTGCCGGCAAGTGCAGACTAAATTCCTTTGATAAAATTCACGCTTACAAGTACCGCCAACCATTGTTGTCGAAATGCGCAAGACACGTGCGAGGAGCAGGTGCTCCGTTGACATTCGCTTCCAAGGGCCGCTCATTTCAGTACTGCGCCGACAACTGCTTCCAAGGGCCGCTCGAGACACGGGCCTCGTGCACTGGCGCATTTGACGCCACTTGCAAGACAAACGCAAACATATCGAAGGGCTTTAGTCCAGATCATGGTCCAGACAGATAAAGAGGGATCGGTGGCCAAGTGCAATAAAGAAAGAAAAAAAGGATCGGTGGCCGAGTGGGTTAGAGCACACCAGCTCGGAGCACGTGGAGTGAAAGCTCGCGCTGTATAACCCAGGGATCCTTAGGGGCTATGTTGCGCTTTTGGACTCCCAGGAGACTAGGAAGAGGGAAGTGACGTCAACAACGCTCTGTGGATGTTGATTGGTGGAGTCGCTGATGACGGTGAGTTTCGCGGTGCGAGATACGTTCATTCACACCTACGTCACTTCCCTCTTCCTAGTCTCCTGGGAGTCCAAAAGCGCAACATAGCCCCCCTGTGTTCAATCCCCACCCCTGCCCGTTTCGATCTGGATGAGCATCGTACCGGCGTGCGGTCGTGTATCACTATACTTCGTTTCAGCTTGGGTCCAGACGCAGCCGATGCTACGAGCGCGAGCGTGTGGCCCTGAAGAGTGCTTGCATTGCACGAGCGCGCGTGCTTGGCAGGGACGCTGAAAGCCCGGAGCTCGCGCTTGTAGCATCGCCGGCGTCTGGACCCAAGCTGAAACGAAGTGTATATACTTCGTTTCAGCTTGGGTCCAGACGCAGCCGATGCTACAAGCGCGAGCTCCGGGCTTCCAGCGTCCCTGCCAATTGCACGCGCGCTCGTGCAGTACAGGCACTGTTCAGGGCCACACGCTCGTGCTTGTAGCATCGGCTGCGTCTGGACCCAAGCTGAAACGAAGTATACCAACGTTACTTTGATCACCACTGCGTGATGGACGTTGAAGACCCCAAGCTACCGGTTGTACTGCACTGGCTTAATTTCTCATCTACAGCTGGGAGACAAGTCGCCCGTTGAGGCTGACTATGCTCTAGGCTGTATAAACATACACACACCCCAATTTGTTTCCAGACAGATAAGGTAGCACCGCTTCATTCCACCGTGACCTAGTAAGATCATCACTGTTGAAAGAGGTGTTCATAACGGACAATTGCATAGTGAACTCCCGAGGTTATTATGAAGACATTAAAGTTATTTAGAGGTTCATTTGATTTTGCCTAAAATGAAAAAAATGAAGTGAAAAAAAGAGAGGAAAAAAAGAAGAAGCGTACGCCTCACCTTTGGTAGAAACGTATTTTCTACCTTTTGATGGCCCGTTTGATTTTCTTAGTAATCCGCAAAACGGGAAGTGTTAAATTTACAAAAAAAAGTGTTTCGGGCGCCAAAACGCTAACGTCAAAATTCAATTTGCATCTCAGAGTAAGCTTTATTTGTTGGTTAAGAAAATATATTGTAATTGTTCAAAAATAATAGAAATCATGCTTCTTGTTTTGCTTTTCATATCCGCTAGCCACCAAACAAGGTCTACAGAGAATAAAAATATGTGAAATAATGTTTCATAAAATAAATGTTGTTCGGAATAAGTATTTTACCCTCCTTTGCAACTCATTCACCTATTATTATTATTTTTTTGAATTCCAAACACATATTAGTAGGGTGCCTTTATGTGCGCTTTAGAGCCAGATTAGAGACGCTAAATAAGCTACGCTCATTTAGCGGCTCTATAAAAAAATCTCCGTTTCATTCTTAGCGTGCAACGCTGCCAAAGCTACTGGCGCGAACGTGGGGCTCGATCTCGTTGATCATTTGCACGCGTTCTCGCGCAAACAAAACCATACACGAAGCCACACGCTCGCGCTAGTAGCTTTGACAGCGTTGCACGCTAAGTATGAAACAGAGTATAATCTGGCCATTTTGTCCCACACTTTTATTTTTCTTTTTTGTTCAGAAGCGCGTGAAAGAGCGTGTCCCGGCACGCGTTTGTGGCGCTGACTGTACTATGGCGATATTTTGTTTTCGTCGATTTATTTGTATTTTACCCGTGAGCGCGTTCTGTCGGCATCGGGTACTACAAAGGGTGGCAACACCCTAAGCAGAAGGACATTGAGGCACCCTACATATTAGGATATCTCTGTTCAACCCTGCACGATCTTAGGGTGCTTACGTGCCACGCTTGTAGTGCATGCAAGCGTTTGACCAAGCGCGCTAACTTAGCACACACAAAAAAATAGAATCAACAAAAGTCTCGATTTCAGAGCCTTATCAGGTCTTTCGCTAGGAGTCTGCTGAGGACTGGTTACACGTGCAACACGTGCTGGCGTCTGCAGTCATATAACTGCTTGAAAGGAAAAGTCTATTTTGTTTCTATCTTATGTTAAATATTTACTTCTAGTTACTTATATAGAAGAGATGAGAGCGTGCAGTGCAAGCACTTAGCAATGCTTTTGAGAAAATCTTGTTTTTTGGCCCGCGTAGGTAATTTACGCATCGCGGGAAGATTAAACTCTGAAAATGGGACGCCCGCAGTTGGAATAGAGCGCGAAAATTTGAGAGGAGGACGCCACTGTGTGTATGGGCGATTAAACAACCTAATATGCATGGCATTAATTCTTACTGTTCTTCAGAATCTGTTTCGCCAGCACTTGCAGGCATCAATATTTCCCCCGTGTCATCAGGGAACACGACCGCTCTCACTGATGTAACACATAAAACCAAAATATTCGTTTGTAAGTAGGTGGGTATTTATTTGTGCTCGTAAGTATACACGCGCCACAGAGGCATGCAGCCCATGTCTGAGATGCGCGTATAGGGGGTGATAATAATAACGCAGAGCGATATAATGTGAGGCACTGATAATGTACAATGAGGCATCACGAAGGAGGGATCTAAGTTGATCGCAGGTGTGTGGCAGCTTCGCGACAAAGTTGCGGAACCTCGGGTCGGTCACTAATGGGTTTGTTATTCTTTTTTGCAACGTTCAAAAAGTGCCGACCAACAGAGCCATCAATTGTAATTCTGTTGTGTCTATGTCTATAAAAAGGGAAGTTAGTCAGCTCTGAGGGCATCTGGTGTCTTCGTTGGAGATGAAAGAGAGTGCAGTATACCGCTGCTTTTTGACATCTTTAGCGTGCATCACGCAGTAGTGATACATGACAGCACACCAGTACGATGCTCATCCAGATTGAAACGGACAGAGGCGGTGGATTGAATCCACGATCAGCGAGCTTTACAGCGGGAGCTTTCGCTACACGTGCTGCCGATCCACGAGCAACGAGACATCGTGGTCGAATCCGAGCTCGAGCGAAAAACAGCAACAGCAAGAAAATCTCCGGTTTGAGGCATTTAGTACTAGTGTCGCCATCTCGTTTAACAAGTTGGAAATAAAATTAACGGTGTGATTTTATTTACACAAATACGCAAATACAACAATATTTTGCTTTCTCGTCATGGTCTTAAAATTAAGATTAGGGGCACCCCTAGTACGTATGGCCAAGCGTTTTGTCACGTTTGCCTTCTAAATAATTGTATTTTCAAAAATGCCTCAAAACGCGCTAAAAACAGTCAGAACGGTCATATTTCTGTATTTTATTAAAAATCTCCAGGGCTCTAAAGAAAAAATTCAAGGGCCGTACAACCTTCATTACGTTATCATAAGTAACCTCCAAAAGAATGAATACTCTGGTGCATTCCTGAAACTCAGGTTTGTGTAGCGAAATTTGCCCATTGAGTGACGAGCGGTTGAATCCCCCTTAAGTTCTGTGTAGAATCGCAATGCGGCAGTTTGTCTTCTTGTGCTTTTTTGTATATGCCACCACACTGAGATTGACAGGTCATTTTGGAACACGACTCAAATCAAACAATATGGTTAATAATATTATTGGTGCGCAAATGTGAATGCCTTCGAACATTTGTATATATTGCCGCGCGCGCAACTGACCTAGTAGGCAGCGCGCCCATGGCCTAACGGTTATCGCGCTTGCATTCCGCGCAGGCGGCCAGGGTTCGATACCTAACCGCGGCTATCCATTTTTGTTGAGTCTGTAATGTGATGTTCCCGTAAATTCGAGTACCGTCTTGCTGATTCGAGGTTAGAATGTTATACGCACCGAACCTTCCACGCCGAATGTTCCCGAAGCCCACGCGTGTACAAAAGGGGCTCCGCGTGGCGAGCAGGAGTCAGTCTCGCCCCAGCGCTCGATCCTGCGGTTTCGCCGACATCGACGCCCGGGACTCTCTGCTGTTTTCTTGTTTTATTTTTGTTTTTGGCACAAGTTCGCCCCGTTAAACGTTTAGTTTCTTCAGTTATCATCGCCTGATAAATTGTCATTCGTGACATTTTGGTGGAGGTGCTGGGTATCACATTCTATGCCCATGGAGCGCAACCCTAAGAAGACCCGGCCAAGTGAGGTGCTGAGCCCCTGAAGGCTACCCTTCGCAGAAGGCGCCGAAGCCCAAGCAAGCCGCCGTACCAAAGTCCAACTCCCAGAATCCGGACCCCTGCTGCAAAAGCCGGAGAAGAAGATCCCGACGATGACCACCCCGCCCGTCGTCATCCTGACTGTCGCACCGCGGACGCCTACTCCTTTCCTCGGCGAGATCTATGAGGATGTCGTAGACTGGATCAACCAGTACGAACGCGTGGCTCGCCACAACAGGTGGAGTGACGAACACCGCCTGCAGAACCTCTGTTTCTCGCTTGAAGGAACTGCAAGGCGCTGGTTCGAAAAACACGAATCTTCCTTTACTTCATGGGAGCTTTGCCAAAACGAGCTAACGCGTACGCTCGCCAATCAACACCGAAGAGAGAGGTCCGAAGATCTGCAGCAATCCAGGACCCAGAACCCCACCGAGAGCGTCACGAGTTTCGTGGAAGACGTCCTGCGCCTGAGCTCCCGCTCCGACCATCAGGCCACCGAGGAAAATAAGCTGCGTATTCTGATGGGCGGTGTGAAGGACGACATCTTCGGTGGACTCGTACGCAACCAACCGACGACCGTTCAAGAATTCGTCACCGAGGCGACAAACATGGAGCGTGCCATACTTGCAAGGGCAACCCACTACCAGCGGCATCCCGGTGTAGCTGCCCCCTCGCCATCGGGATTCGACCAAGGCTCCAGCCTGACTGAAATTCGCGAAATATATCCCCGCGACGTCGTCCTAGAAGAGCTCAGGAAGCTCCTGCCCGCTGCCAACCAACCGGCTTCGCTGTCAATAGCCGAAGCTGTCCGCGAAGAAGTTCAGCGGGGACTCCAACCGGAGGCTCCTGCTACTATAGCAGCACCGGAGGAGCCCGGTCTAAGCTACGCCGCAATGGTCCGACGAGCACCACCAACCCCGCGTCCGCGCGTGGCGACTCCTCGACGTGAGCGTCCAGAGCCGCAGTAATCCCGACGCCTGGAACATCGGGCGCACGTCCGCCCAGAACAAGCTTCGTCAAGAAAGACCGACGTGTGAAGGACGGTCGATCGACGCCCGTTGTGCCACCACTGCGGGGAAGCCGACCACGCCTACCGATGATGCCCCTACCGCCAGCTGGGCCTACGAGGGTTTGCACCCAACGACCCTCGACCACGTCTCGGAGAGCGACCTCGGGACATCGAGGACTACCACCGCCGCTCTTCATTTCCTGAGTCGTTTCCCCGCCGAGGATTCCGTTCACCATCCCCCCGACGCTCGCCATCGCCCTTCCGCCGGTCTCGCCGAGACAGCCTGTCACCCATCGCTTCCAGTCAGAAAAACTAGGCGCGGCAATACCGGGAGGTGGTGTTGCCGAAGACGAACGATGCCAAGATCCTCCAAGGTCGTCGGAGCACTCCCACTCTAAAACGCCGCAACGCCCCGAAACGACGTTTCTGCAACAGTGCCGAATAACCTCAACGTTATCATCGACAGCCACGACGCGACGGCACTCGTCGACACCGGAGCAGACTACTCCGTTTTAAAGGGGCCCTGCAATCATAATTAAGCGTCTACCTTTTTTGCGGTTTCCACGTCTCTTGGGGTTCGGGCAAGCCAGCGGGCACGGAGAGAGTCACTAAATATCAGTGCGTCATATTTTAACCGGACGACGCGGAAACCTCCTCCACCGACGGGGGCGACCCGCGGTACCGAAAGCGCGCGTAATGTGACGTCTTAAGTCCTGGGCTTACTACTGGTCAGAGCCGCTAAAGCTTCTTTTAGTCGAAATACAAAATATAAGTGGCGCGAACCGTTTCAATTATTTATAAAAGTAGTTTTTGTTCAGTATTTGAGATCAGAAAATAAACAAATGCAGTTTATAAAGTACGGAAACAAGAAATGATCCGTCGACATACCCGCCACCAATCGGTGGAAAAGGCGGCGCCTACTAGAAAGGAGTAGTGGGATCAGGCGCCGACACGGAAAGGTCCCGGATGTACGCGGCGGCGCTGCGGCCGTAGGGACCGAAGGACCCGGCCGGCTCTGAGCGTTCCCAAGGCCTTCGGTGAGCAGCTTTGTCTTGCGGTTTGGCCGTTTCGCGGTGTGGCAGCGCGAAGTGGCTCCCATTCTGAACTGATCTTTACCCCGTGTTTGCTGTCGTTTGTGGCGAATGAAGTGTCATGACGAATTTGTGTTTAATCGCGCAGCAAATGCAATGAGAGCCGCTCTAGCTGCCCGCTACATACAGCCTATCCAGAACACGCTTTAGTGGCGCCCTCTCGCGTCGTCGACACGGAGTACGGCAGCCGTGAGCGCTCGCTCAGCTCACCACCCCTCGTCTAGTTCACGGCCACTCAAGCAACCAAGGACGTCATGAAGGAGGTTATTTTTTGCTTGTTTTTGTAATTTTAATTTGCCTATAACTTCTAAAATAAATCGAAATTCGAGAAAAGAAAAGTGTCATTAAGTTAATACGTTCAGTGCCCTCAGGTTTGGTGCAAATTAAAAATTACTAAAAAAGCCATTGCAGGGCCCCTTTAGACTCTCTCGTCGCGTTCGGAAAGTTACGTCTTGAGACGGACTAGAGTCACTGTGTGGGTTCCCAGAGTAACGCATGCCTTTTCTTTTTGCCGACAACCAGAGTCGTGCCGACAACACAGAGCCGTATATGTAGAGAGTTTGGCCATTCGTTGGGAAGTATAGGAGACAAATGAGGAGGCGCGATTGGCCGAAAGCGGGCTGGGCGTGTTCCAGGGCGTCTTCAGAAATTCGAATGTGACCAACCAGAAGCCGGAAATAATACCCTGGCGGTGGTCGCGAGAAACAAACGTGATAACTGCATTGGAGTAACTCTCAATGACTGAAAATATGGTACACGTGATGTTTCAATCACGCTCATCCAAAATGATGGTGGAAGAGCGCGACTAGCGGAACGATCGACATAATCCGTACGCCAAGCGCCGAGGGCCGGGAATCTGCCGTCCGAGCGGTCACGCTCTGTCCGAGCAAAACAGAGTTGAGCGGCGCATTCGTTTCTTACGTCCTTCTGCATGATCATGATCAAAACAACACATGCACCCTATTTTCAACCACGAAGAGTTACTGCAACTTCACTCTTACGCGCTTGTTAAAACCATTTACAAACATAGACCTTTGATCAGAACTGTTTCTCGCTACCACCGCTAGGGGATTCTTTTCGGCTTCTGGTTGGTCAAGAGAGCATGCCAAGCCCTCTTTCCGAGTCTGCCACACGCCCTGGCGCTGTCCGCGCCTCCCATTGACCAAACTCTCTACATATACGGCTCTGCGACAACGTACTCACTCTAGCCGATCATGTTTCGGCTTGGTGAGCATCATTGGACGGTAGCGATCACGTGACACAAGCACCGCTAGACTCACCTCCATCAGCGCTTCAAGCGGCTGTAATCGCCACCATCTTGGGTCCAGCGAACAACTGCGCACACGCACGCTCTGCTGCTCATCGAACGCGCGCGTTTACGCGCCGTCTTCCCGTCTTTTCCACGCAGTTACGGACGTGAAAAGCAAGGAGGTTGTGTGTGTGGTTGTGTACTTAGTGGCACAATGCCTGCTTGTTGCGCTTTTGGGTGCAGCAGCAGGTCGGAGAATGGGAAGAGGCTCTTTCGGATCCCATGTGGAGAAAACGCCACTGCAAGACGGAGGAAGAAGGCTTGGCTGGCCATAGTAAAACGCAAAGATTTCAGCCCACTGCAGCAAGCAAGCTTTGTGAGGTGAGCGCCGATTACAGCTGGTTCATTCCGCGTATCTCTCGTTGCCTCGCAGTCGAACAGGCGTCAACTGTGTTCGGTTTCGCACGAGCGACGCTCTTGCGATTTGGTAAGCGACGGGTTAAGATTAGGCCGGTGTTTGGTCAGATCTCTCGCTGTCGCATATCGCGTTGCTCAATTTTAGATGTGTAGCAAACAAAGATCCATCCAAAGTCGCGTGCATGCGTTTGCCTCTGGGAGTGACGTACCGAGCGAAAGCGGGTTCTTGTGACTAAGAAAAATTGCTTTCATGTAGTTTATATTCTTGCTACTTTCGTAGTTTCGTGAAATGGTTCTGATTAGCGTTTAGATCGCAGTGTTTTCCTCTCAGATTGCCTCTACATGCTGCGTTTTTTTTATTACAATGACTTCTACGATCACTTCGAAGAGTCTCAATTCGAAACCCACAGAGCCGATGGCAGAAAACTCCTCAAACAGAGCGAAGTCCCTACGATTCTTGGCGCTGAACTTATCGCAACCGCAACCAAGCAAAAAAGGGTCAGGAAGCCGCCAAAGGATCGATGTTCGGTAATTCGTTCACGTAAGTTTATAATTCCTTAAGTATTGTTTGGGAAAGTGACTTTGTGGGAAAAATTAACCTGTGTTTGTTGATTTCCTTGTACTGTTCCTGAAGTCGTGGGATTATGTTCTGTGCTGGACGCGTGCCTGACAGGGATACTGAGGAAATATATGTTAATTCTGAGAAACATTCTTTCGTCATTCAAATTCATTTGTGTCGTACCAGCATGCAAAATCTACAGTGTGGTGTATGCATCCCTAGCATGATTATTACACTGGCAATAAAGGGCTCCCACTTCATAGAGTGATTTCTTGGCACTCCCTGTCACATGCATTGTGCAGGAAACCTCAGCAGCACAGTTTCAAACATTGCAGTTGATGGCCCAAGTGAAACAACTGAATTCAACAGTACAGGTATGGGTCATAGCACAGAAATTTGTAGTGTCCAGTAAAGAATACCATGTTGGCCTGCAGAGGTATGTTGGTGACTAAGTTAGTTTCATCTGTTTGCATCAACCTTTTGCAGCACCGACGTCCACTTATTCATCTGCCACAGACTACCCTGGCACTGGATGCACAGTAAACTGCGGTGAAGCTGGCACGTGCTGTTTCTTGTAAAAATGACATACTAATAGTCATGTGTTAGGAATATGTATTGCGTTTGAAGTGTTTCACATGACATTGTTTTCTTGTTATGCTTTGTATGATACATTCATTCTTACAGGGTTCGTTCCATCTGGAGATATCCCTGGAAACTGCCGTGACCAACGCCACGAGGAAACAATTGCTGAACTTTGTAACAAGCTTGAACTGGCCAACGCAAAAAATGCAGAGCTGTCGCTGGAGCTTCGCAATCTCAAGGGTGTGATTTTATCTTTTTATTTGTATTTGGGTGAAAAACAAAAAGCAGCCTTATAGATTTTTATGCAATTCACAGAGACATTACGAACATTGTACATACTCTTTTTCTCATTAAATCTTGCAGAACTCATGGCAGCCAACGTGTGTACACCAGAGTGTCATTGCATTGAACATGCAGTGAACTGCTGTGAAGGTGTGTTGGCGTGCACTGTTTCTTTTTAGGGAAACATAGTAGGTGCACTTTGGACGCATGGTAGTGTGGTTGATGTGTTCTAGATGTCGTCTTCTTTTCATGTCATGTAGAACACGGTCTTCTTTCCATGACATGTACAACACCTCTTTTTTAGTGATATATGGTTAAATCTGTTTCAATTAACACTTTTGCAGAGACAATGGACTTCAACTCATCTACTACTTCAGACCGCTATGGCACTGAGCATACGGTAAGCTGCAGTGAAGGTGAGTTGACATGTGCCCTCTTTCTTTTTAGGGAAACGTAGTAGGTATACTTTGGCCACATGAAATGATATTGAAGTGTTCTGAATGTCGTTCTATTTCCATGCCGTGTAAAACACACTACCAGGTCACTGTTGTGCAGGAAAGCCCGTCGACGGTGCTGTCTCGTACACTGCAGATGACCCGAGAGCAAGTATGGATTCAGCAACACAGGTAGGGGTCACGACACAGGCGTTCCTGGTCTCCAATAGCTAGAACACAGCATTTTTTTCCAAGCTAGCCTTTTTTGATGGGCGACAGTTCTTTTAATTTGTCTTAAATAACCTTTTGCAGAGCCGAGGATCTCCGACTCAGCAATTTGTGACTGCCATGGTGCTGAGCACACAGTAAGCTGCAGTGAAGGTGAGTTGACATTTGCCCTCTTTCTTTTAGGGAATCATAGTACATATACATACTTTGGCCACATGTAATACCATTGAAGTATTCGGATGTCGTTCTATTTCCATGCCGTGTACAACACACTACCAGGTCACTGTTGTGCAGGAAAGCCCATCGACTTTGCTGTCTCGCACACCGCAGATGACCCGAGAGCAAGTATGGACTTCAGCAACACAGGTAGGGTCACGACACAGGCGTTCCTGGTCTCCAATAGCTAGAACACAGCATTTTTTTCAAAACTAGCCTTTTTTGATGGGCGACTGTTGTGTTTAATTTGTCTTAAATAACCTTTTGCAGAGCCGAGGATCTCTGACTGAGCAATTTGTGACTGCCATGGTTCTGAGCACACAATAGGCTGCAGTGAAGGTGAGTTGACATTTGCCCTCTTTCTTATTAGGGAAACATAATACATATACTTTGGCCACATGTAATGATATTGAAGTGTTCTGGATGTCGTTCTATTTACATGCCGTGTAAAACACACTACCAGGTTACTGTTGTGCAGGAAAGCCCATCGACCTTGCTGTCTCGCACACTGCAGATGACCCGAGAGTAAGTATGGACTTCAGCAACACAGGTAGGGGTCACGACACAGGCGTTCCTGGTCCAAACAAGCCTTTCTTTTCTTTTGATGGGCGACTGTTGGTTTAATTTGTCTTAAATAACCTTTTGCAGAGCCGAGGATCTCCGACTCAGCAATTTGTGACTGCCATGGTGCTGAGCACACAATAAGCTGCAGTGAAGGTGAGTTGACATTTGTCCTCTTTCTTTTTAAGGAAACATAATACATATACTAGATTTTGAAATCTCTTTTTCTAACGTGATTTAGGTCCGGAGACCTATATTATTGATTTTTAATTGAGCAATATCTAATCATTTTTTTCTTTCAGGCAACTCTGTGTCACCGATGGAGCTGAAGAAAGTTGTCTTCGAAATAATTGTGGAGTGTGAAAAGGTTGGACTTGTTATAGATGGCATTGTTTCGGACATGGGGGCATGCAACAAGGGCTTATGGAGACAGTGTGGAGTGTCTGCAATAAAGCACAGCGATGCCATTGTTTTCTGCCGCCATCCATGTGCTGGTGAGGGAGAGGATAGGACCCTGTTGTTCTTCGCCGATGCTCCGCACGTTCTAAAAAATGTCCGAGGCCACCTCATCCGTGAACAGGTGATATATCTGCCAGGCGACATTGTTGAGAAGCGCGGCCTACCGACAAATGAGGTTTGTATTTTAAACAACATGATGTACTACAACAAAGAGGGCACAGGCAAGCTGGTGTAATTTTACCATTTTCTTAAATTACTTGAGAAAGGTGAAAAACTGAAGCAACAAAAAGAGGGGACAGGAACAGGCAATCTTTGCATCTGTCCCTTCTACTTTTCTTGCTTTAGTTTCTCACCCCTGTCTCGGGTAATTTAGAAAAATGATAGCCTAGCAATACAATCCGAAAACTTTTTCCAGGTCTCTGTTGCGTACATCAAGAAGCTTGCTGCAATTGATGCGAAGCAAGACTTGAAAATTGCTCCTCACCTCAAGGAAAAGCATCTGGACCCGAATCACTTCGAAAAAATGAATGTTGCAAGTGCAGTAGCAGTTCTTAACCATGCTGTGGCTTCAGCTATCAGGCTGTTGGTAAAGATTGGATAGCTTCCTCGTGAGGCATTGGCAACAGCTTGATTTCTGGAGGCAATGGATCGGTGGTTTACATCAATGACATCTCGAAGCATTAAAGTTGCAATGAGCAATTCGAAGGAAAATGAGCACGAAAATGCAGTGACTTTCCTCAGAATGTTCATGAGCATGTTCAGACGCCTGTCGATTTGAGCGCCAGGTCAGAAAGATTGCGTCAAACCTGTTCAGGCAGGTGTGATAATTACAACCCACAGCGCTTTAATCCTTCAAGAGAAGCTGTGTCTCAGCATGACTTTAAGTTTGTACTTTTGAGTCGTGTCAGCCAAGACGCGCTAGAAAACTTGTTCTCGTGTGTGAGGCACAGACATCCGATCCCTCGGGCAATGGAGTTCAAGTTGACGCTGAGATTGATTGCTCTGTCACAGTTTTTTCTCCAAGCCGTCATGGCAATTACGCCATTGACGACAGTGTAGATCTGACATCCTTTTTGCAGTCACCACCAGCACCCATGCAGGATGAGGAGGTTTTCGACCCTCATTTTCTACCAGAGGCAGAGTTAACTGAAAGTGAGCAGGAGTCTCTAACCTATCTGGCTGGCTATACTTCGCGTTCTGTTCTGGGAAAGAACAAATTGTGTGATGTGTGATATGTGCATTGATTTCTTGAAAGAAGCACGTGCGACAACAAACACCACCTTGATAAGCTCAAGTCATACACACCAGACAAAGCCAACCCCTCTTTATGCCCTCTCGCAATGTGCTTGAACTGCTGCAGCATGCAGAGAATACATTCAGGTTGAATGAAACAAATGTCCTGAAGATCAGTACTAACAAGCTGACTGCAACAGTAATTGCTACGTATCTTGGGCCGCCATGGCCACCCTGCCATGACCTGGCGTACAAGCTTGTACACATGTTTCTTTTGGTGAGACTTCGCTTTTATCTGCGGAAGTTGAACCTCCTTGCTTCCAAGAAGACGGGCCCAAAATGTGGTAGCCGCAGCGTCGCTATGAGAGTTTTAGCAGAGAATGTAAGATGCTGTTTGCAAAGTAGTTATTCTTCATCTGTATGCGACGTGACATCTTTTTTGAAATGGTTTTTACTGTTCGCGGGTTTTTGAAATTCGAATGTACAGTATGTACCTAATGGACTGAATGCACTTTAAAAATTGTATAAAACTATTTCGTGAGCTATGGTACTGTAATTTACCATGAAGATGCAGCTAGGTAGTGGATTTTTTGTGTGAAAATAATGAAGAAAAAACTTGCCTCAATCAAAAGTTACAAATAAAAGTGATAATTTGACTATGGACTCTGATGGAATTGAGCCTTTGTTCATTACTTCTCTTCCTATTTTGCCAGAAGAAGGTTATTTTCTATCTCAGTCCATAAAAAGAAATATCGATTTTATTCGAAACTTTTAATTTGTGCAAGCTTTTTCAACAATAATTTTTACAAGACAAATCCAGTACCTATCAGCATAACTGCATCTTTATGGTAAATTACGGTACTGTAGCTCACAAAACAGGATTATAAGATTTTTTAAAAGTGTGTTCAATCCATTACGTTCACTCTGTACATACTTTTCGTTATTAGTATGGTGTTTTTGTACTAAATCTAATCCAGATTAGTTCCCTGAGTGCATTGATGTCTCCCTTTTACGCTGACATGTCAACCTTTGTTTTGAGGAGGGTATTTTTTCTCTGCGATGTGTTGCACTACTAAAAAGCAAACAGCTGTTTGTGTGGCAATGAAAACAAAGCAAAGAAATATGTATGACAACTAGGGGACTTGTTATTCATGGGCTTGTCATTCATGACATTTGGCATAGTCATTTTACAGTGAGGGTAAAGCATCCTACTACTAGTCGCCTTTTAACATCATTGTTTCAGTAATCTAGGTAGTGAACAAATATAGCCTACAAGCGAAGAAAGCTTCTGTCTGAACAGGTAATTCAAGTAAATGCTGTGTTCCTAAGCTGGCCTTCTGCATACATGCATAGAATACGCCCACGACTTGTTAACGTTTAATTGCGTTAACAAACAAACACAAGTGATGTAGCTTGACGTATGAATGCTTTGACCAAATTTTAGAATGAGGCTGGGCTCTGAGCGATGCAGTTCCACGCGATAACAGGAAGGAATACGCCGGTGGCCCTCACCTGCGTTGTGCGCCTACGGCCGTCTTGGTCGTATGCGGAAGTTTTCCACCAAAACTTCGAGCCTTCAGAACAGTTTACTCAGCATGTGTAACATATGCCAATAATAAAAGGAATTATACAAACCCGGACTCGGATGCATGTGGAGATCAGAGTGCAGCGAAAAACAAAAAAGCGGAGACGCATGTGTGGCACATCGACTTGAATTAATGTTTACAAATGTTCGGTAGAGAGCAAATTATGTAATGTAATGTTAATTATCTACGGAAGCTACTCACAGCACCACAGAAGCTTTTGTGTAGCCGATCGACCAGTTCAAATAAAGCTCTTTCAACACACTCCAATGCATGTAGACGCTTGGACCCAAAATGGCGGCGCCATGGTTTCGGTTTCAGCGCAACGCCGCGGTTTTAAAACGAACCTTCGGAGTTTCGTTACTCTGGGAACCCATACAGTTACTCTAGGACGGACCGCAGATACGAACCGCCGGCGGACATCTGATCAGACCTGTCGGCAGGTGCACTGCTCGCGTTGTGATCCACGGTGAAACCTGCCCTGTGAAGCTCGTCGTTCTGCAAGACTGTTCGAGGGACGTCATTCTCGGAATGGACTTCTTGTGTGAATACGGCGCCCTCATGGACCTTGCGGAGAACAAGCTGACGCTTCGGGAACCTGTTACATCGGCGGAAGATCCCAAAGCGACGTTAGCTGCAGTGCGAGTCCTCACCAGCCACGTAAACCTGCCGCCGCTGTCGAGTGTCTTTGTGCCCGTCGGGACCGAAGAAGCCACTTGCGGCGTAGCACTGTTGGAAAGAAGCGTCCAACGTCTCCTTGGACGAGGGATTGGCACTGCAAGAGGCGTAACCGAGCTCCAGGACGGGCGTACCATAGCCCTGGTCACCAACTTCCGGCAAGAGTCGCAGCACCTTACAAAGAGTACAGCTGTGGGCTACGTCGAGGAAATTCAGGACTCAGCCGCGATCGCCGTGATCTCAGAAGTCGCCTCTCTGATGCAGCGCGAGAAAACCATGCCGTCAGAGCTCGACAACGACCCAACCCTCCCCTTCCCCAACAACGACAGCTGACTGACCTCGTCGCCGAGTTCAATGAGTGCTTCGCTACGTCATCAAAGGTGCGCCAGGCGACGGTTGCGAAGCATCGAATAGTTACTGATGACGACGCACTTCCTGTGCATCCGGCGCCGTACCGACTCTCTGTGAAAGAAAGGGAAGCCATCCAGATGCAAGTTCAGGAAATGCTTGATGACGACATCGTCCAGCCCTCAAACAGTCCGTGGGCTTCTCCAGTAGTCCTGGTCAAGAAGCAAGACGGAACCCTGAGGTTCTGCGTGGACTATCGCCGGCTGAACGCAGTAACAAAAAGGACGTCTACCCGCTGTCCCGCATCGATGACACCCTCGACCGGCTGCGCCACGCCCGATACTTTTCGTCGATGGACCTGACGAGCGGATATTGGCAGGTTGAGGTCGACGAACGAGATCGGGAGAAGACGGCCTTCGTCACGCCGGACGGACTGCATGAATTTTAATTAATTCCGTTCTGGCTGTGCACAGTGCCGGCCACCGTCCGGCTTGAAATGGCAGAGCTGTCTCGTCTACCTCGACGACGTTGTGATGTTCGCGAGCGAATTCGACGAGCACATGAGACGACTGCGAGCCGTGCTAGTGGGCCTTCAGGGCTGCTGGGCTGACACTCAAACCTTCCAAGTGTCGGTTCACCTATGGTGAGCTGAAATTCTCGGGCCACGTCGTGAGTGCTCAGGGTGTAAGCCCTGATCCTGCAAAGACGTCGGCTGTTGCCGAATTCTCGAAGACATCAGACAAAAAGGCCGTCCAAAGATTCCTTGGGCTGTGCGCCTACTACAGCAGTTTCGTTGGTGACTTTGCACAGATTTCTGCACCCCTGACGCATCTAACAAAAGACGACGTGAAATTCCAGTGGGGAGAGAAGCAAGAACAAGCACTCGACAAACTCAAGCGAAGGATCCGGTCGACCCCTATCCTCGGCCACTTTCATCAGTCTGCGGAGACAAAAATTCACACGCTCGCCAGCAATACCGGTCTCGGAGCGGTACTCGTTCAGCGACAAGAGGAGGCAGAGCGAGTAATTGCTTACGCAAGCCGGGCGCTGTCTAAGGCAGCAAAAATTATTCAACGACAGACAAAGAATGTCTTGCTGTCTTCTGGGCGATGACCAAGTTCCGTCCGTACTTGTACGGAATTTCGTTCCGCGTGGTCACAGACCACCACTCCCTCTGCTGGCTCGCAAACCTCAAGAATCCGTCAGGACGCCTCGCCCGCTGTAGTTTTAGACTGCGAGAATTCGACGTAACCATTGTGCATACCCTTACTAAAATGGCATATCTGAATTTATATAAAAAATAGATACGGTTATATAAAAAATTGGGCAGATCTGGCCTATCAAGTAAATCAGTTTATATAAGCCTTATCAAGCCGGATTTGCCCAATTTTTTATATATCCATATCAGGGTCTTGATATGGATATATCAAGACCCTAATAACCTCGATATACAGGTTTCTTTTTTATTCTTGTAGATTTGTTTTAAAAAAAGCCATGAAAGCTACATTATGCGGTTTGTGCGAGTGAGTTATACGCCCAGGAGGACATTATATGGGTGGCTAATATTTGCAATAAGTCGGCTAATGATTTGAAATTCACTACTTAATTTTTAAATTAGTGAAAATAGACATATCGTTCCAATTAGAAACTTGCTGAACGTCGTCCAAAATCCCTAAATCAGTCATTTTCAGAAAGACTTTCAGCGCGTGAGAAACTTACCACTCGTGGAGCAGGTACAAGGCTAGCGGTTTCGGTCAGGCGCCCGCGCAATTTATCCGTGTCTTATCTAGCCACAGCCTTGTACCTGGTCCACGAGTGGTAACTTCAGCGCACTACTGCGCTTCACACGCGCTCAAAGTCTTTCTAAAAATCACTGATTTATGGGTTTCGGGCGACGCTCAGCAAGTTTTAATTGAAACCATATGTCTATTTCCACTAATTAAAAGTAAATTAGTGAATTTTAATTAATTTGCCGACTTATCGCAAGGATTAGAAAACAACAATGTCCCCTGGGCGTACAACTAACTCGCACAAACCGCATAGGTGTAGTTTTCACGGCTTCTTTTAAAACAAATCTGCAAGAATAAAAAAAATAACACCCGGTATTTAGGCATTGCACGTACGTCACATCATGACGTCGAACACCAGTATCCACCATGCTGGTGGTTGACTCTTCGACCCTGCACAGCGAGAGCAATGGTAAACTGTGCCGCGCTCGGCTGTAGCAATTACCCGGTATCCCGACGATCGTCCGATCGTTTCGTCGGCATGAACCGCGAGACAGAGTGTCCGTCAAGTTAGAGAATGTACGAGCGGCAGGAGAGGGATACGTCCGCGGATTACCGAGTTTGCGGCACGCATCTCATAGCGGCGAGCAACTGCACTTTTCTACCGTTGTTTACGTTCGTGCACGCCCTTGCATCGGCGTTTGCCCATTCGTGGTGTAGATGCCCTTTGCCTTTCGTTACATAACGCCGTTTCCCCGCTTCGAGCGATTGTCGCGCCGCGAGTCCGGCCAGACGGCGATCGAGGGGCGGCGGCCCCGTGTGCCAGCTAGCCGAGACGCCGCCGTCGGGGGATCGGTTTGTGCCGTCTGCGAGACGGTAACCTTTGCAAGGAGCGAAGGTATGTAGGCAAGCCGGTTAGGAAACATCATGATATAAACCCTGAGTCAATGAGAGTTGTACGTTATTTGATTTATCCTTATCTCAGGGTTTAGATTATGACGGTAACCTAGCGTTGTTTACCAGTATTTTGCAAAATCGTAACAATCTTTCTACAAGCGACTCGTAAAGCCGCTCGTCAAATTTCAGAACGCGCAATTAAGATTCTTTGTTGTTGTTGTTCTTTTTGGCGACACGTCAAAACTTTGTCGGCGGCATATCGTAACTTTCTGCTTGTAGCGCAATCGCACCAATGCCGAAACATTCTGCACAATTATTCTCCCGGCTGCCAGGAGATAGACACGGCCTAATTCTAGAGGTAATCTGGAAGAGTACCTTTAGGAAAACGATCTATTGTCGCGAAGTAGGTTGCAGCGCACTTACTTTGACGAGACGGGACTTGAAAGGTTATCCCAGATAGATGTCGACACGGCCACGCCGGAATCACCACTCAAACACAAAAACGAGAAAGAAGGTGTCCGTGAAGAATCAACACGATGAAGCACAACCTGTCACTTTTAGAAACGAGCACTAAACGCATCACAAAAAAATTCTTGGGCTTCTTTGAAGAAATCGCTTGCAGAAGCAGAAATTCGCAGCAGCCACGAAGGGCGCAAACCACACCAAACTGGATCCGGCCGAACGCATTCCGATATTGGCAACGTCATCCGTCAAACCACGTGACCACGCACCTTCTATCATGCTTTCAGCTTAGTAAGAGAGAGAAAAGGAGAGAAGGACAGGCCAAAACGGAAGTACACAAACAAAAGGCTTATCTTATGGGTCATCAACGTGCGGATTTGTCAGTTGTACCAAAGGCTGATAGTGCAGTGAATGCTAGGTGTGGCCTTGGGCTCCAGGCAGGTGCTGTGTTCTGCTTCATCACCAGCTTCTAGACTGTAGTCACGTGACCCTAACCGGAGACACGATTGGCCTAAAACATGCATAGCGTCTACCCTGCTGTCAATACCGAGTGAACCTAGAGCTCTCTGAAGTCCAACTTTTGAACTTCCAAAGGAGCTGTCTAGCTCGAAAGTGACCCAAAACGATGCGAGTTTGAAGATACTATGTTTTACTCCGTATAACCCATATCATAATTTAAAATGAAGAAATAAGCGCGACTATTTTTCTTTGCGCACGATGTCCACAAATAAATAAATAAATAAATAAATGTGTATATATATATTTTTTACCAATAAATTTAAAATTATGTGTACACTGTTAGGTTCGCGTTTTCAAATTTCAAATTTTTTTACGAAAGAGTTGCACATAAAAGACACCACGGACAGCACATCTTCCGACTTTCAACACACGATGAATCGCAGACGCTCGCAAGCGGATGGTTACGATGCTGCGCGAACGGCTTTTGAAAGATGCTGCGTAGGGCGCAACGGCTTCGCAGGCGTTCGAAGGAAAAAGGATTCGGGACGACGAAGTAGCGTCTTGCATCTTCAGTAAGCTAACGGTTCGTGTTTCCCCGCTCAATTTAGCGGGGAAACACGAACAAAATTAGTTTCACTGCTAGATTTAGCGGAAAATTGACGTCAAGTGACATAAGTACCAATTCAATTTCTCGCTAAATTTAGCGGGGCGGTTACTCGATGGCGACGCCGACTTTGCTGAACTCGGAAACGGGCGCCTAAGAGCTGCGATCTCAAATTCATTATTTGATTAACTCGCTTTCCGATCTTATGCACTTCGTCATAATGTCACACGTCAAACATACAACCAAATTTCATTTGTCTTTCAATCTTCAAAATGCGCAATTGGTTAATTGGTCCAAATACCTGAAATAACTTCACTTTAACGATGTTAACAATAATTAACCAATTATATGAGACTCATGCAATATAGATCAATCAACTTGTCTTGGCGAGTACATATGACTTATTGCTTGCACGACCGAAACGGGCCCATATATCATTATCAGGGCAATATTTGCACGCGTATATGGCGAAATATGGCCGTATTTACGCACTTATACGGCCGCATCTGGCAGTATCTGCCCACTTATATGGCGATATCTGGGCGTATTTGCTGCCATATATTCCCTATCTGACTACTTATATTATCATATCTGGCCGTGTATAAAATATATCATCGCCATATCTGACATTTTCGTACGGGTAAGTACGCCGCAAGCATAACGAAGCTGACTGTTTGTCTAGGGCTCCAGTCGAATCTCCCATTGCCGGCGCCGACAGCGATGATGACGCCCGTTTCCTTGGCGTTGTTACCGCTACTGACATGAGGACACTTCAACGTGACGACACGGAACTTCGCGCCGTGATTGACCACCTCGAAGGTCGAGGAGGCTCAGTCCCACGGGTCTTTTCTAGGGACCTATCGAGCTTTGTCCTGCGGCGAGGCGTGCTTTTCAGAAACAATTTTGGAACCAGCAAAACTCCCTGGCTACTGGTTGTTCCTACCAGCCTCCGAGAAGAAATCTTTCAAGCGTGCCACGACGACCCAACGGCTGGACATCTCGGCTACAGCAGGACCCTTGCCCGGATTCGTGACAAGTACTACTGGCCAAAACTCCCGAGGACTGTTCATCTGTACACATGGTCATGTCACGAGTGCCAGCGGAGTAAGAAGCCTCCAACGACACCTGCGGGATTCCTGCAACCAATATCGGCCCCAACTACGCCATTCCAACAGATTG
>JAZHYW010024225.1:0-37944 GCA_037355805.1 Ixodes ricinus
ACATATAGACCATAAAATAAGCGCCGAAATTTCGTTGTCGTATCTCTTTAAAGGGATACTTCAACGAAATTTGAAATATACCCGTCATGTTCAAAAATAGGTTGAATATGATCCACAATATCCGTAAATGATAATCGCACGTTTGTATCTTAAGCCTGGTGGCTGTATTTTTCGTTATAAACGGCCCACTCGGGCAAGCGCTCGGAGAACAGCCAGCGGAGACCACGTGACATCCAACGCAATCGTGACGTAGTTCGTCTCGGGAAGAGCAAAGCTACGGCGCGGCTGACGTCGAGAGGATGGCCTAGTCGTTCCAGCCACCGAAGCGGCTGTTCTTCTATGAATTTTGAGTGACGGGTTAACCTTGTCTAATATTGTAGAGGGACAATAGCGACTTCTGGGTCACACAAAGGGATTCTCGGGAAGAGGGAGTTCCTCCTTCCCCTCTTCTCTCGTCGTGGCCGGAGGCGAGACAGTTGCCGTCACTACCTCTCAAGGTTCCTAGACGGGCATTACAAACGAGGCGTTAGCGACATCCACCAGGTGCTCTTTGCTAATCGTTTAATTCGTTTTAAAATTCCTTTTCGTGACTTTTTAAACAAGATATTGGTGTGTTCGATCTGATACTGCTCCTTTGAACACATATAGACCAAAAATTAAGCGCCGAAATTTCGTTGAAGTATCCTTTTAACATGCACAAAGAAGCAGCAAAACATATATAATTTCTGTACCATGTTATTTTCTTTTTTACTTTACAGAAATACACCTGAATCGCGCTTTGACAAAATTAAATAAAGTTTACAAGCGCTCGAGCAACTTCAACTTCTCGAGGCAAAACTAACACGCCTAAACCAGCCTATTTAAGCATGCTTCTAGTAATAAGCCAATGGTATTGCCAGACTAACATTGACCATTAAATGCCACTGTGTTCTTGCAGTGTCGATGAGTAGATTCTGACTAACCTTTATGTGTGCGTTTAGCGTGACATAAGAACATTGAAAAAGCGAGGTCACCGAAAGGTGACTTCACTTCTTGGGTCACTCTTTGGGTTCAAAACTTCGATCCACGAAGTTTCTTCGGCGTGGCGCAAAGGTGCTCCGGCATACCTTGAGTTAAGCAAGCTTGATCTTATCAGCTCCACTCAATATCGGTGACCTAAATTTTGGTCCCAAATCGTTGCTTCGCCTGTCATGGCTTATCTGTCGACACCTTGGTATGGGATGGGGTACCAGTTCTCCTAAAAATGGTGCAATGTCCATCGCGTCCGCACTTTATCTCAGCCTGTGTTTCGCCCTGGTACCCCAAAAAATTAGGTGAGCTTTTGTCCGGTGATCTTTTGTCCGGTTACCCAGTGAGCTCGTACACAAATAGAAACTCAGTGCGACGTCAATTGCTTTCTCATAAAAACGCGGTTAATTAATTCGAATTATTTTTTTAACTCGCCTTGCAATTTTTTTACATCTCTTTAAAGCATCTCAGATTTTTCTTCTCCACTATGGTAATTCCGTCGCTTTAGCTTTATGACATACCGCCCCCGACTACGTAAACTTTAGGATTTTCTTGATAAAATTGATACCTGAACGTTAAGCCGGGGTCACACTGCTTATAAAACCTACAAAGGACGGTCTGCGGACAGATTCGAACGCGAGTCACCGCGAGGTTTGTGATTCGATTGCTGCAGAGCAATGAGTTGAAGAAGAAACATGGCACGCGGCATTCGAACCACGGATATCGCGATGACTGAATAGGGTCTCAACGCGGGCACGTAGCCAGGATTTTGTTTCGGGGGAGGGGGGGGGGGGCGCCTCCCGTGACAAAATGTTGTATGAGGGGGAGGAGGGAGAGGAGGTCCCAACAAAATGGAAGATTTCGGGGGAAGGGGGGGGGGCGAGCCGTATGCCCCTCCCCCCTCGTGCCTGTCTCAACGTTACTGGAGCAAGCTTGTTCCAGTAACGCTGTCGTGTCTGTCAGACTGTCTTTTGTATGAAGTGTAAGCGGTGTGACCTGGGTATTAATTTAGAATTCTATTTCGGGTCATTGGATCAATAAGGAGCAAATCCCATTCCGTCTCCTCATTTGTTTTGTACCCAAACGTTTGCTTAGTATAATTTTTCTTTGCCAATTACCTAGATCGGTCGCACATGTAAAGTCGGAGTGCACAAAATGTGCAATATGTGCGATAGGCGAGCTGCCTTCGTAGGAGTATTTTGCACTTTTGTTTGGCCACCTCAGACACCACACATCAAGTGTACTCCGAATTTTTCCGTGGGATAATGGCAAGTTTATTTTTCTTCTTCTGTTGGCAGGGGGCAGAAAAAACTTCGAGATTTTGCCTCTTGCCTTTGACTGTGAGGGCTTATGAAGACGGAAGTAGTAGTACGCGACGAAATGGAGCTCCTGACCTTGCCGCGTGACACTGCGCCAGTCTGCCTAGAGAGGAGCCAAGAGGCTTCTATTGAAACAGGGCTTGTGCCCGCGCCCTATTGGGCAAGCCCATAGAAGACAAAGATGTTGAGACAATCTAGGAGCCCAATGTATTATTCGCGACTCCAGCAAAACGTACGGCACCTAGCGGGAAAACACTGAACTGGCCGGAACAGGTCCCTTCGCGATTTCTGCTCGTCTCTTCTGGTTTCCGTGTTTACATGTTGTCGGTGGTTTGCGCGACAAAACAGTTCTACCGGTGACTGTGTCGTAACCGTAGTATCGCCTTCTGACCCAGGTTGCTCTGCACGCGACCTATGTAACCGCGTGAGCCAGACATTCCGCGTTTATCAGCGTTCATCAGCACCGTGGAAGGACAGTGGGCTGTCCTTTCCTGGTTTCCTCGAAGAAAGTCAAGCCTCTGGAAGTTCGCTTACCCCAACACATCGCCGCAGGTTTGAATCGTGGAAGATAAAACCCGGGGGAACTAATTTTGAGTCCAACGCTTACTTGCTGGTGCCCCACCGTTGTGCGTTGAGCTGGCACATGGCACAGCACGACCTGGATTCGACCGCCATATTTGCCCGATAGTGGCGTCCCCTATAGGTCGCTGAAGTCGCGAATAGCTAACGTTATATCCCATTCACACGACCGTAAAGATACCTTTAGCTAAGGAACCTTTATCCTCTGCGGCCAATCAATTAACGATCTTCCGCGCGTGGCGTGAGCTCGCGACCCAAGAGCACGGGCTGATTCGCCGATAGCAAAGGGACCTATGTTAAAGGTACCTTTATGTTGACCATGTGAATGGGGTATTACTTTGATTATAACGAAGGCGAGAGCACGAGTTCATAGCACTGCAAGAGGATCCGGCTGCACCAGAGCTCATGCAGCGGGATTACGTTGTTTCGCTTTTCCAGACTTCACTCTGCCGTGACGATCGCTCGCTCTCTTGCTCGCTCAGAATGTGTTAAAAAATACAGGCTTTAGGTTACGGTGGAAGAAACACAGTTTCCTTCTACCGTGTTCCACGCCAAACTCGTCAAATTAAACGGGTCTCCAAGCAGAAAGGAGCGAAAACGGGGCGCGCCATCTATCGGTTTTCTTTCCAACGAATTCTCGCGACGACGAAGGAGCCACGCGTGCACTGATCACTCTAATCCCCACCCCCGTTCTCGGCCCTTACGTTTCCCTTAGCCTTGCCCCCGTGACCGGTCTTTCCCCCTCTTTCGGCCTCGACACCCCTCCCGGCCCTTTCGCAGTCGTCGGCCTAGCCCCCGCACTCGGCAGTTCCGGCTCGCTCGGCCCTAATCCACGCTCGGTCCTTCCGCGAGGGTCGGCCCAGAGGGGATGCTGCCGATGTCCCTGTGAACAGAAATTTGGTGTCGGACGGCTTTGTTACAATATCCTTGGTCGTTTAATCCCTCTCCTTCGTTTCCCTCCCTGCTACTCTGAATACATGAATATTTGCGTAGAAGGGCCATCCGCGTCATGAAGCTCCCAAAAGTATGAAGTTTGTGATAATGACACCACTATGCTACGTTTCATTTTTCGGCTAGTATCGGCAATAAAGTTGTGCGCATAGCTAATGACACCATAAAAAACTTATAAACTTGGGCTAGTTCAAATAATCTAAAAATAAGTGACAACAAACCGAAAGCTCTCTTCTTTCGCCCCCAAACAAAGTATTATGACCTTACATGCGATATTATTTCAAACTCCTCTCCTGTCGAACTAGTAAGTTTTTTTAAAACATTGGGGGTGCTACTTTCGAAGTACATGTCGTGGATCAAACACGTCGACATGGATCGTGGACCGAAAACGTCGAACGACACCGGCGAGTTTCTAAACTCGCTTGTGTCGTTGACACAAGGCGTGGTTAAATACTTGGTAGCTCTCCATTTGATACTTCCTGGGCCTATATATTCACATAGTTGTCTCGATATTATTTAAAGGGGAGGGAGAAAGAGGTGTGTGTGTGTGTGTGGGGGGGGGGGGGGTCCTACCAAGTTTTAATTACCCGGCTTCGAGGCCTATACTTGGCCTCTTCATCAGGGGTGACTGTGGCAACGGCCGTTGACGGTGGTGACAATGTGTGTGTGCGTGTTGGGCGGGTCGCGAGCGTTTTTCTGACCCTCATCGCATTGTTTGCTTGGAATTTTTGCAATATTTATAGGAGGAGAGGGGCGGGCTATCGAACCCATCCCCCTCCCTCTGTTCCAACGCCACCCCAAGGTACATAACGTTTATTTTCAATGTCATATTCACATGTTACGTTCTGTCATGACAATACAGGATTGTTGTTAGCTCTTTAGTCGGACTGGCCGTTATCCTATATCATACGCTTCACTAGGCATATTAGCTGTTTGCAAGCATAAGGAAGGGGTTTGCTTTGTTTTGGTCCCGTAGGAAAGTCAGTTGAGGACAACGTAACCCTAAAAGTAGCCGAAAAGCGCAGTGTCTTGTTTTTCTTTCTTTTCTTTACAGCAAACTGCTTTTCACCCTGAAAGAAAAACAATTAGGCAAACTCGCGTCTTAGTTTTGCATAACTGATCGCGTATCAGAAAGTTTTCTTCAACTTCAGCGGTCGCAATCGTACAAGATGTAAAGTTTTTTTTTTATGTTTTGCATTTTAGAAGCCAATTACGAGCTTTGATTGTTTACTTGCATCCAGAAGAATCAAATGTGAATAGAACAAATACTAAAATTTTGTGCTCATGGAATTTACGTAGTTATCATCAGGACATCACAATTTGTAGCGCGTGATAAAGGGGGCAAAGCTGATTCTTTTAATGTTGAGACGTGAACCTGATAAGCTCATATAATATTCACAGCGAAGGCCTAGAAATCCGCTTTGAGATTGTAACGTTTATAAATTTTCTAACCTGAACATCAATAAAACAGCGTTAAGCGATTACTAAGTTATCCGATGAATGAACATTCAATAGAATCTTCGGTACCCTCTAACACGAACGTTATTCGTTGGCCTCTTTATGTAGTATAATAGCACCGACGTTACTAGTGTTCTTTATACAAAACACCTGCTTAGTTTGCAAAGCTTCCGGAGTCGAATATTTCAAGTGCGGCACCTGAAAATCTGAGTGAGAAGGTCTTTTGTTTTAGCTGCAAATCCAGGTTACACGCGTAAGCACATGCACATATATTCGGAAACAACGATACAGCCTCTTGATCTTCAGATCTACCGGTACACTCCAAAGGCAATGTTGTTATGATTTGTTTGAAGCTTTGTGTTGTTAGGCACGTATTACTTTCCTTTACATTAAGAAAATATAAGTTTGTCAAAGCTGACGGATCTAAATAAAATAAAACTAATATTCTTTCTCAGCATCACTAAAAAAGAGAAAAAAGAATCTTTGCCACAAACAGTAAGCGATTGGTTGCTTAGAGAGTCTCGTTTTTGAAGCCATGTGCTCCTGCGCCCGACGACTAGACCGCACGACCAGCCGACCCAGTTGACCACCGCCCACCACCACCAGCAAACTTCTCTCTCACTTCGAGGGGAGAAGGAGAAGAAAGGGAAGACGAAGGGTGCCTAGCGCCCATCAGAGATAGAAGGCTCTGGCGCCCATCGGCTCAGCGCGTCCGACGGCGACCCTGCTCCCCGCTTCTTCGCTAGTAGTCCGCTTATCGTGCCATCTGGGGGCTCCTAGGGGAACTAAAGCAAATGTCTCCGAATCCTGGCCTTGCTTGCCAAAATGGGCCGTTTATAACGAAAAATACAGCCACCATGCTCACAGTACAAACGTGCGATTCTCATTTACAGGTATTGTGCATCGTATTCAACCTATTTTTGTACACGACAGGCCTATTTCAAATTTCGTTCAAGTATCCCTTGAAAACACTGCTCCCATTGGTTTTCTTTTTCTTTCTTTTTGGTATTGAGATTATAAAAATAACTATTCGATATTTCACAAACTTGCCCAATGCATATAGTACAGTAGAGATTGTACGATACCGAATATTGGATGCAGCTAATGCACAAAATACTATACCTATTGCTGAATTACTCAAGCATCAAGGAGAATTCTGGGAATGCAGGTCTACGCGCCGCACATGCTCGCCTTCCCCGCATAAAAAAATTCGAAGTAAACAGCCAAAATAAAGCGTTGACGAACGCGCCCGCAAGATGCCATTTGTTTTAGCTTTTAGGCTTTTGCAAACGCCAGCGCGTGCAGCGCCTGTGACTACACTAGCAGCATGCTTCTTGGTGCTTGGGTAATTTAGCAAAAGGTGTATTCTCTCAGGTTCCCGGCGAGATGACTAAATATTCAGCTCTCATCCGGCCTATGTATCTTTCCTGCAGCATGTCAGTCTACAGGAAAGACAACTTTACGTTTCCGTAATTACATTTCAATATGTTGTCAAGTTAGCAGAGGCTTGAGTTTTTGGAGTATTTCTTTTACCCAAAACTCCACACGATGGTTAATGCACATAACCTCAAAGCCGCTTTGTAGGATGGTGAACGTTCGGTCCACCGCCTAAGTTCAATAGCCAGAACGTCAACAAGTGGTTTAGCGTTCTTGTGCTTCCCTAACACCGTTTTTGGATTAATTTCACAAGAAAATATTGAATGGTCCACGGCCAAAAGGTCATGCAGTTTTGTAACTACATGAAAGCGATTATAGGGCAAGAACTGCCTCATGTCCACGGTTACTGGTAAGAGAAATGAGAAAACAATTGAAATGAAGTAGCTCCTTCTTAATCTGTCACTTTTAAAGTCTGTGTCCTGATATTTATTTTACCTGTTGGCTCAGATGATTCACTACCTGAGGCCTTAGCTCCTTCTCTCTATCTCTCTTTCTCTCTCTCTCTTTACCTCTCTCTCTCACTCCCCCCCTCCCCCCCAAGAAAAAAAAAAAAGTCAAATGTTTTTGCGAAATGACGTCTCCATGCACTATTTCATTGACGTTTGAAAATAGAACTTTGCAAGGCGCGCCAAATGTGTGCAGGTTCTTAGGCTTAGGGCCGCACGCACACGCAAACACACATGCACGCATAAAAATTTTATAAATAAAACTCATATTTGAAATGTTTTTCACAATGTGTAAGACTCCCTCTAATTTTCAATTTTTATGCAAAAATAGAAATATTGGCCTAATTTTCTTAAAGGACATATCTGTGTGTTTCAAGATAGGACAAACCAACAAGTCTGCTCAAAACATTCAGTAGTTCAAGTGAGCCAGCGGAGGGCTTTGCTGTCGAATGTGTGCAAAGGACAACAAACTGGACAAAAAACAGCATGCCCTCGCAGTAATGTTTGCTGAAAGAGTAACAACAGTACGCTATGGTCGTTTTATGTCACAAAGACCACGAATTCTGGGTGTGATATTGGCAAATTTGCCGTATACAGTTGAAACACCTGTTCATATTATTCACCAAGCGATAAAAATAAAGAAAGCGAATTTTAACATTCGAGAACGGCACCTCTATTGATACAGTTATCACTCTCGCGAATAAATTACCTCAAGTCGTATATTAAAATAAATCCGATGTACTGGACTATTTGCAGACAATGAATTTAATGTTGCCATCTTCTCAAGATATTCGCTATGTCTTTGTGCAGCGCTTCCCGTCAGGAATAAACAATATTTAGTCCACAAGCCTTGGAAAAAGCGTAGCATTTGAATTTTGCTCGTGCTCTTAATTTCTTTGTCACGTGTCATTACCACGCGCATGGCGCTCGCGTTCCGATCTCTACGTACAAATGATTTTAGCAGATCAAATCAGACTCGCAACTGCAACCCGTAACGTCCTTAAGTAAGCTAGTACGCTTCAAAATAACGACACTTCAGCCATCTTTGAGTTTAAAACGATCGTTGACAATCATTTGGAGCTTTATTTGAAGCTTCAGTAAACGCTTTGTCACGCCCCAAGAATGTGTGCAACAATACGCGACAGAGGAAAGTGATATCGTCTTAACTTCCCGCATCCCATTTAAAGCTGAGGGATAGTAACAACCGCTAATCGCACCCGTTCTGTATTAACAGCAAGATGGCGAAGCCCACAAGACAACTGAGGAATTGACTCTAAGCATAACCTATTCAGTTGTTTATCTCTAAACGCATTTGCCGTCCACTGGCCGCCAGCTCTATTCACGCAAAGCCTAACGCAAGTTGCATTAAACCAGCCTCTCTTGACGCTGCGTATTTTTTTATTACAACGTACATTTAACGACAAGGTTTTTTTTTCTTTCTTTTTTTTGTTCGATTTGTAACGGCTCCGGGTCAAAGCCGAGCTCTATGTTGTTTCCGTAAACTCTAAATCCGGTTATGGTATACGGCACAAAAGTGCACCCTTTGTGTCGGATAGTTAATCCGTTAACCTGGTTACTCATGAGCGCGCGACTCATCTCAAGAATAACAGAGATGTTTATTTTGTGCCTCTTGGTGTAATGGATGAAACATTTATGGCGAAACACGTTTCACGATGCATTCACAACATTGAAGGCTTTACACCGCATAACGGCAGTGCTCGGCTCTTTGGCGTGCGTTTCTCGCGGCGCTCGCGCCCTGCGCTTGTTCGGAAAGGAGGAGAAGGTGTTAAAGCAAGTCCTCCCTTTTACTCTGAACGGACAGTGAGCAAAGGCACACGCCAATGTTCCCGCTGTAATATTGAGATATGAGCTTCTGTAGTCAGGGACAGCTTAAGAAGAGCAGGGTTCGGCTTATTATGTTAATTCACGCTCCTTGCCTCGTGATTGGCTGATGCCGCACTCTCACTGGCTGCGGAGAGATAATGAGATGCACGGGGAACTCCACACCCTGCGTTTCTTCAGCGGTCACTGACTATGGCGGAGCGTATTTTTTGATATCTAGTAACGAAAGTGCTTAATACAAAAATAGCGTTAAAAACCGACTTACGTTTTACTTTGAATGCGTCACCTTGAGGCACAATGTGAGCTGCAACAACCGCTTCGACCCACTTGTGCGTTTGCGGTCATCCACACGCTCTATTGTCCATCGTATTGTTAAATATTTCAAATACTATGGGACCTCAACTTGGCTTTTCAGATTTGGTTTGAAGCAAAGCTTTTTCAAAGACTGGCAGGTACGTAAAAAAAATGCGAAGAACCATTGCAGCTCATGTTGCCCGCAATAGCAGATTGCATTTGTCGTACTGCCCATAATGTACATTGCTTCCAACATATTTACTATTTCAAGTACGCGAGCTCTGTGTTACGAAGTAGTTGACTTCAAGTAAACTATAGATGTATTCCACAAAACAAACTGCCTTACGAGTGGGACATTGAGCGCCTGACTTTCTTTTTATGCGGCGGCTATGGACTGTAGGTAAAGCCACAGCCAACTGGGGCCATAAACTCGTCAAACACAAAGTTCGAGCCAAAAGTTCGAGGAGCGCGCCGATTGGACGTCGGCAAAAAAAGCGCGAAGTCATCGTCATGATAGGCCAATCTGTGCGCTCCGTCAACTTCGGCCTCAACTTTGTGTTTGACGAGTTTAGAAGCCCTGATGTGCCTAGCCCGAGTAGCGATAGAATTTTGTCGTTAGTGTGTGCGGACAGTGGGAGCACACCGGCATTGCGCATAAAATTCAAACATCCTAAAAGAAAAAAAAAAGAAAAGATCAATTACAGCAAACTGCGGAAATGACGAAAAGAAAGCATCGCCATGTTTCACACCTGTGTCTGAGAAAGGTAAACGGAAAAAGACACGCGGAAGTAAGAAGGCTGAACGGGCAACAACCAACGTGAAGAGGGACATCTACCGCCATCTGTTGTACGACATGCAACTCAACGCAACCGCGCGCCAATATCTGCTTTCTTGAAATGCGGGTATTTGTGACTCATGGCATTTGTGCACCTTTTTAATTGCAAGGCTGGAAGCATTTCGAGTTAATAGCACTTTTGAGCTTAACCTGTTAGATAATGGGCTTGTATTTGTTTCAAATGATCGATTATATTTAGCCAGTTTTTCTTCTTCTTTCAGTGCGTAGAACCCCTTCCCTATGAAATCAAGTTATTCCGATGTTTGTGTAAATTCGAAATCGCCCTTTCGTCAGCATATCAAATAAATTTCAACCTCTCAACAACGTGCACGCGTCATTATCTTTCGCGTCAGGTAAATCAAAATGAGCTCCCATATATATCTCTTGATTAAAAAAACATGTAGATGGATAGAATATCCCTAGTGAAAAATAAGTTATATGCATAAGATTAAGAATTGTTTTGGTCCAATAAACGCATATGACCAAATAAAATCCTGCAAGAGCATACAAGAAATTTCAAAGAACCTATAAGGATATAAGATTACATAACAAGTTATAAAAAACTTCGTATCAGTTCCTTATAACTTCCTATATAACCTTATATAGTTCTGATATGTTTTTATAAGGTTCTTGTATGCTCTTCTATGATCTTATATGATCATATCCCTTTACTGAACCAAGAAATGTCTTACACAAATAAGATTTTTCGCGAGGGATGTACTATGTTACGAAGATCCCAGCGTGGTAGCGCACCACAGCTCAGAGCACGTGAAGCGAAAGCTCGCGCTGAATAACAAAACGACTTTAGGTTTGATCCCTACCTTTACCGATTCCTATCTGCATGAGCGTCGTGCCGGCACGGTTTTGCGTGTAACTACTGCGTTATGCACGTTAGAGGTTTTAGGCTAGCGGTGGTACTGCACTGGCTAAATGTCTCATCTACAGCGCACATCAGACGCCCCTTCATGCATATTAACTACACGCTGTCGAAACTCCCATACATTAAATCACCCTTTCACTCTCGGCCATACCCCTGCAACGAAAGGTACAAAGTGGTGAACCAAGTACGTCGGCGTCAACAGAAACACAGATTATAATAGTATTTGGTCTATTTTTTTAGGAGTGGCTCTAATTTGAATAATTTCTACTGTGGGTGTAGATGGTAGACAAAGGGCCGGAACATAAAAATACCCCAGATTAGCAATTGAAATGTTATCTAATATAAAATTTCTTCAAAATGAAATGTACGTTAATATTTTTGGAGTTCATTCAGTAGTTAGTACTGGTTTGATTGACGGTGATTACAATACAAAGTACTTGAAAGGTGAAAACAAAATTTTTCTAACCGTTTTGCTTGCAAGGCAAGGGTGGGGAAAACTGGAGTGAACTATTTTAATTGCATTAAACTTACCTCCGAAACAACATGCATAATGAAAGCAAATAACGCATGCGTTTCGTCATGCTTGTTCATCACTAAACTTTTTGGAGCATTGAACTCAGAGTTAGATAGATATGGGGGCTAAATTTTTATTTTACTTCTATCCCATTGGGCAGATGAAATTAATAACCAATCTAGGTGGTTAGTAGTACAAAAGTACACAGTTCATGTTTTCAATAAAACAGTAATAATATTTTGGAACAATTGTGGAGTGACTAATCTTATCTCTGACGGTGGAAATAGATAATCAAACAAACATCGAGAAGGGTCATGATGTGTCATGATAAGCACGACTCTCAATATTTTAGTGAAGGCATCCAGAGAGTTTACAGTTACAGTATCACTTGGAAGTAGATTTCATTTATTAATCGCTTTAATACAGCAACAAAATAGTCGGAAATATTCGTTGCGAGTTGCGCCTGGTGTTCTCTCTTCCCACTTTTTTATCCTTGTTTTTTTAGGCGTTCAGTTCGAGACGAGTTTTAATACAGGTCATGAACGGTCTCAACAAATTGCGTGGTCGAAGAACGACCTTTGCGGAAGCCGTGTTGATACCCAAACAAAGTGTCATTGTGATTCATGAATATTAGACGACTAATAAAATGAAGTAAGATATTTGAACACCCATTCACCATACTTATTAGAGATGAATTTGAAATTTCGCAAGAATCGCGACTTCTCTTAACGTATGCATTAAACAATAATCAAAAAATATCTTTGTATATATTGATATACTAACTGAAGAGCGATCAGTGAAATATTTTATCTCGGCACATTTTTGTTATTTCGGGTAAAAAAAAGTAATTAAAATCTTCAACGCGTTGCTAATTGTTTTCGGAGAAAGAATATACACTTTCCAGTTTTCTAAACTAGAAAGTGTTAATACTAGAAAGTATATACACTTTCTAGTTTGGTAAAATGATTAACATATACCATCGGAGCTTCGCGCGAGTGTCAGTGAGAATTTTTTCAAGTGTGGTGTTGTAAAATTTTGCCTTTGAATCTTTAAAAAGCCTCTTCTGATTATGAGTGGTAGGGAGGAGTTCCGCCCATTTATCGGCACTGGGATTAAACACAAAAGATTTCTGAGACCGGTTAATTTTTCTCTTTGCAGGCATATTTCCCTTAGTAATCCGAAGGTTTATTCATCCCTCTTTGTTCTGAATCCGTAAGCAAAAATCGATCAGCACAGTGCGTTATCTGTGATCGCTTCCTCAAAATAACCTTACAGTGCTTCAGTGCCACAAGAATGACAAATAGCTAGAGGAACTAGAAATCGTCAAACGATTTTTCAAACAAAAACCCATAACAGTTATCTTAAAATTAAAAAAAGAACGTTTGATGCGAAGGTTTATTGAGGGTGCCGGGGTTTGAGTTTAAAGTCATTATTAATATTTTATATTGGGATGCCCGTCAAAAAATTCGCACTTGCAAAAAAAAAACAACATAGATTGGTAGAAACAATGATTAAGCCAAGTATACGTAGATAAGGCTGTATAAAATGTTAGTGTGTCTCCTGCGGCAGGCTATGCTATATTTCTAACATACTGCAAGTTACAATACTTAGTCACAGCTAGTGACTTCGGCTATCCCAGTTAAAGTGTGTGCCAATAAATTCCTAATAAACTGAAATCGCCATACGATGTAGTGGTGAGTCTACATATTCTCGCGGTTTTGCTAAGACCACGACTGCAGTATTTAGTACTGATGGGCCGAACTTTTGCCGAATCCAAAATTCGGCGCCGAATTTTGGTATTCGACAAAGCTGAATTTTGCCAAACTTTTCTAAAGATTCGGCAAAGATTCGGCAAAAACGCATTGTTGCCGGACCTAAAACTTGATATATCGTTTTTTTCGTGCGAAGAAGGTGGTTTTTCTTAAAATGCATTTTGACACAGTTATTACTAAAAGAGTGATATTCTACAAAATAGCTGTATCGGTGTCATTTTTGTGTGTTTACTGGTAATTTTAAAGTGACTTTTTGCAGAAATGGTGTGCCAACGGGGTTGGGTAGTAGCGGCGCAGTCAGCGCAGTCACAATACGTGAGCTTCGGTTTTGAGGCCTCATCAGCGCAGCCTGCAAGCGTGTATTGTTGAAAAAAAGGCGGTAACACTGTGTTCTTTTATACTTCCCCTGCGAGTCGCCGTTTAGTGCGCAAAAGTGAATGCAATGGCTGTTGAGCCTTCACCAGAAAAGACAACAATAATATTGTAAATATGCATATATTTTTCGATTTCAGTCACCTCAGCTTTGCGTGAAAGTGTGCGCGCACACTTTCGTGCAAACGTCTCATTTTTAACTTAAGAAATCGTAGTTTCTGATGTTAGGACACACCGGACGTTTAGGAAGATGGAAAAAGTTAGGAATGTCGGATGTGCAACGTGGAGCACGATAGTTCTGTGTTTAGTTTTGTGCGTATAGATGAAGACCGCAAAATAACACTGATTGAAAAGCAATATTATTTTGTTTTGGCACAACAAACTACTTCTGAGCCGAAAACAGGATTGCTATAATGGCGAGGTGTACTTTAAAGTATTTGTCAGTCAATGTTGCAACAACCTCGCTGCATCACTGGAAAGATCAAATGAAAATCGCGTTATCCCGAATCTACCGCATCATTTGTTACTTGCGCAGTGAAATGCGCCATTTTTGCGTCCATTTCTGGTCAATCTTCTGTTCTTGGGGCAGAAAATATTGAAGAGAACCACATTCACAAAGGCTGACAAACACACAGTTACCATGTCGCCCACTCCGCACCTCGGTGTAACCGCTGGTAGTACTACACTGTACGATGGTAACCGCACGACCGCACAGTGTCCATTTGCAATCCATGGCCCCGTCGCGTTCTCGCGCGTGCGCAGATGTTTGCCGTATTTTTGCCGAATCTTTGCCGAACTTTCCTTCAAAAGTTCGGGATGTGCCGAAATTTGACGAATCTGAAGTTCGGCAGATTCGGTTCATCACTAGCATTTAGTGACCTGATTATTCTGTCAAAACAAAGTTTCGATCATTTAGCCTTATTTGTATTCATAATGCTTCAACGCCAAACTAACTCACGCTAAACACAGCTTTGCTGGAAATGTCTTCGAGGATGATCTTTCGTTGGCTGCCTATATCGAAGACAGCACGTATGTAGCCGCTGCTTCCCCATTTAGATTCGAAATATCGGAACTATAACTTTTAGTCTATCTAAATACCCGTACTGTTTGTGCAGGTGCTCTAGGCCGAATTTGTGAAGGGTTGTTTTCTACTAGGTGCTTGCTGAGGGTTTCTACGTTAGATGGCACATGAATATCGCATGTCGTCCTGCAACGAAAGGATTGCCTCTGAGGTACGTCCTGCACTGGAAGTGCATGACAACAATCAAAGGCAATTCTTACACCGATGCCCTAAAGTCGGTGTTGTAGGCGTTACCGAAAATAGTAAAGAAACGCGTTACTCGGTACTTGCAAAGAAAAGTAACGCTTTACGTCACTTCAAAATAAAGAAACCTGGAACCGTTATTCATAAAAAGTAACGGATGTTAGTTTTGCGCCATATTCAAGAAACATTATTTCCGTGCGCAAACTGAACATAATGAATCATATTTTTTACGGTTTCACCTAAATATTCACAAAAAAACGCAAAGAAAAACGAAAAACACTTACCAATTCGCATGGATTGGCGCCTAGAAACAGAAAAGAATTGAAGTGTAACTTTTTTAATTCTTGTGAAGAAAAAGTAACCAGTAACGTAACTCCGTTACCTGTTACTCGAAATAAGTAACGTAAGTACGTTACCCTTTACTGCTTCGAAAAAGTAACGAGTACGTTTCCCGTTACTGAAAAAAGTAACGCGTTACCGGTACCGCCGTTATTTATAGCGCGTTAATGCCAACACTGCCTAATGTACATGAAAACTTCGCCTTTCTCCAGCGAGTTTCTTTTCTTTTTTTCTTTTTTCTCATCCAGAGAAACGCCGCTCGGGCAATCTTCGCTGCTGTGTATACGGCCAGCAAGTGTTCCAAAATGCGTCTTTGGCGCATCGAAAACGCAAGGAGGGTGATATGTACCATTCCTGCGAGTGACGGTTACTGGTCGAGTGCTTTAATGTGACTGAGAAATGAGCACACGGCGGCACACTGAAACTCTGCGGAACACCACTCCCCCCCCCCCCCTTTTAGGCAGAGGCCCCATAGCGCTGAGGTGGTCTCCAAAGACGAGTACTGGGTGCGTGTTCAAAGTGTAGGATTGGCTGGTACAGCAGTTGCCGCATTATGTACAACGGGGGAATCAGCTGGATGTTTATGTCCCACAGGCGGTGACGAGATCACCTCTGGATGACCATGCTGCGACGGCCTTCGATCCCGTATGTGACGGTCATGACGGTGGACTTCCCCTTGCTGCGTACTTATGACCCAAGATCCGGGTCCTTGTCTCCTCAGTAGTTCGCCCTGGATCCATCCGCGGTTTCCTGGGAACCGTCGTATCCAGACTGCCTGGCCACCATACAACCCACGCGAATTGTCTATATAAGCTGCTCGACTTTCATCCCCAATGGGCTTCAATCGTTCCAAAGCTGAGGAAGTTCCCCTCCGAAGAGCATCCAGGCTGGAGTATTCCCAGTCGCCGTGTGGACGGTCGTGTGCTGCTCTGAACAGAAAGCGGGCTGCCACGGCTCGGAGTCTGGCTCGTCCTCCTTTTGCGAGAGAGCGTTTCAACTCATAAACCATGCGCTCAGCTTGCACATTGGTGGCTGGATGATACGGTGCACTAGTCACCGACTTGATGCCATTGTTGCGATAGAATGTTTTGACTTCGTCGGAGACAAAGGCCATTCCATTATCGGAGACGACGTTACGGCGTGTCCCGAACGTGGCAAAAATATTACGAGCTCTTGAATTACCGCCGCTGACGTCATGCTCTTTACAAGTCTGACATCGAGCCATTTCGAGTAGGTGACTACCAGAACGATAAATGACTGACCTGCTATTGGCCCGGCAAGATCAACGTGCGCCGTGTCCCATGGTGCTCACGGACGCTCCCATTCAGGGATTGGGACCTTGGGTGTTGCACTCCTATGCTCCTGGCACATGCCGCATGTGCAGACAGACGTTTCGATATCCCTGTCAATGCTCGGCCACCATACATAGCTGCGGGCGCACGCCTTCATCGCAATAACTCCTAGATGTCCGACGTGTACCAGTGCCAATGCGTCTCCTCTCAAAGACGCAGGTATGACCTGACGCGACCCCCAGATGACACATCCTTCTTGTGAAGACAGTTATGTTGCCTTTTTGATGTAGGGCAAGAAATATGGCGCAGTCAGACGATGCAAGGTGCCCTCTTGTGTTGCCTTGTAGACATCGTGTAACACGACATCCCGTGCAGTTTCCTCGTAAACTTGCTTCGCTACGAGTGGTGGACGGGAGGACTCAAACATCACAATGTCTCCAGGGGTTGTTCATCGTCCGCCTGGCTCAGCGGAAGACTGCTCAGTGCATCTGCGTTCGGGTGTCGTGCGCCCTGCACTGTTAGCAAGTCCCGTGTATTTAGTGAATATTTGGGGTGAAAAACACGCTATTTACACAAATTACCATAAATTTACACGTTGAGTAATGGGTAATTCGTTCAAAAATCATGCGAGGTTGTAAAAAACGTGTTTTGGTTCGGTTATACACGCATAGCCGTGTAGCCGACCTCGAAAACACGCATCAGCCCCGGCGACGACCGCAGCATTGCCGGCTATCGAAGCATCGGAATGCTTGGGGACACACCTAGAAAGGTCCGTGAAGACAAATGCCGCGGAAAGAAACATGTCTCGGAGACAGATAGGCACCAAAAGCAATTACGGCATGTCGCGGGACGGGGCGAACCCCGCGCTTTCGGCGCTTACCGTGCTCGCTGCCATTTTTTTCTGGTCGATGGCAATGCGGCTTCCCTTTTGTCGCCGATGTTTGTATTTATTTTAGGGGTCTTGATAATAGTTTCTTACACACCACAAATAAAGTTATGGGTGTAATTACTCGTTCTAAACAGTTAAAATGGATATAAAAAGCGTGCCCTCGATCTGAACACGTGACATTGCAGTTGGTTTCGTTTTGGCTTCAACCCTTCAACTGCAAGCGAAGGTGCCGCCGCTTCCCATGCAACCTCCTCAGAATTTACGGCGCTCCGTGGTGGCCAGTGTTGCTGCATCTGTAGGTCATCTTTAAGTTAGAGCTGACAGAAAAAATCTGGCCACGGCGCAACGCCGATGTACGCTGGAAGCGAGAGCCGGTTTGCTTTCGTTGTTTTTGTTTGGTCGGAGAAACTCTCGCAGCAACGCACGTTTAACATGGCGCCGGTATTGTTTTGGTTTGACGGGAATGGGGGAAGCTCCTCGATTTGCGAGCACATGTAGCGAATACGTGACCGGAGAAGTGCCCCTGTGATGTTCCCGGGAGACGGAAAGTATCATTCGTTATCGTCGTGTGTGCTTGGAAAGCGAAGGGAGTCACAGGGTCCACGAGTGCGCAACCACAAGCCAAGGTTCACGACAGCGCTGCGTTGACTTCGGCGATCTCGTTCTGTTTGGTGCAACACGGCGATGCGAAAAAGAGCTGAAACGTTCGTGGTGTATGGTGCGGTGCTTGGAGGTAGAAACCCACACTAACACGGAGCGCAAATTGGTTGTTGTTGGGGTCGTCGTCGTCAGCTGATCCGGTCCAGCTGGTCCGGGAGGACGCAGCGAGTGTTTTTAAAAGTAAATCTTCCTTAGTTCCGTTTCAAAATGTGGAAGTATCCCGACGGATAGCGTGAGTAAAAAGCTGCGGGTGTTTTCAACAAAATTACGTCGTTTTAATTGAACAATGGACTCCGGATTGTTGTCCTAAATCTGCCGTTTTTATGCTTCGTGTTGGACTGCGTTTGCACAGCGACGTGTTTGCACAGCGACGCACACCGCTCGAGTAGATGATTCGGTCCTGCAAACGACCGGTTATGCAGAATTTCAGGGAAACTTAAGTCACCACCGATATTTTCCTGTAAATCTCGTGTGAGTTTGTTGCGCACATCATGCGGTGTGAATAAATTAGGGCAAGATTTCCTACCTGCCCACAGATGCATGAACTGAGACCATTTTTTACGTAGTGAACATAGTGCTTTTTCTTTATTTTGGGAAGAGGCGTTGGTGCATTTATTATGGTACAATCACTTGAGAGTTGAGAAGTCGGAGAGAGCGAGCAAGCTTTCCCAACTTTGTCTCTTTTCTCTCTGGCACTGCCCCTAGTTTCTAAAGTTTCAGTTTCAGTAGGCATACCTACTAGCAGGTACAAACTGCTCTAAAGCAGGTAAAAGGCAGGGAAGTCAGGACGGTGCGGACTTCGTGTTTCGCGCTTTTCGCAAGGTGACTGGGTAAATGCTTTTGCGAGGTATGCGGAATATGCAAGCGATTTTGTTACGCCCGTCGTTTGCGTCTCTCCAGCAAAACGAATAAGATGATCTACAAAGGCGCAATCACAAGCCAAGATTTACGATAACAGTGCGTTTGCTTCGGTGGTCCGTGTAGTTGTATTTTACACTGCTTTCTGCAACACCGTGTCATGACGAAGAGCTGGAACGGTCACGGTTTGTGCTAGCCTACCGGTTGACAGAAACCCGCATCGCCCGCATCGGCACCGAGTGCACTTGGGCTGTTGATGCTCAAGCCTTTCATCCGCGGCTTGTCGCCAGCTGATCCTGCTGCTCAACGGTGAGGAAGCGGCGAGAGTGACCTTTGAAGTAAATGTAAATCCTCGTTCATCCAGTTATCCGGAGTCAAAGTGTGGAAGATGTCCAACGTGTACTGAGGGCGGGAACTACGAGCGTTTTGCCTTGCTTTTATAACCGAAACCAGAGCAACGAGATAACTGCCTTGCGTACTCCAAAATGACGGAAGCAATATGTTTCAACAGGTCGAGTACGTCACCGGGGATGTAGGCGAGACGGTGCGCACTGTTTAAACGCTTGCAGTATCCACGAGTGGTACCAGGAAAACGACGTCAACAGAGAAGGAGCTCGCGATTCAGCATAATGCAGTGTTACGGGCCCGTGAATCTTCAAAGTTCGGGGTGGTGGCGGTGTAAAAAAAAGACGCATCAGCGCCACACCAGTGATCACGAATAACACCGGTCACAAACTCCCGAGCCCCACCGCTCCACTCAACACCGACACGACATACGACAACAAACTGCATCAAAACGCCCCAAAAGTGAAGGCGTCTGCTCCCGTACTGCAACCAGCGGAAGTGAAGTGTTGGGCGGATGTCCTTCACAAGAATATATAAAAAAATGCTTTGCGCAAGGATCATTTCCATTTATTATTAATTACATAATGATAAAATCCCAATAATTTGTGTTCTTTTTTATCTGATTCAAGCTAGTCGGACTGCTCATAACACTGGTCTAGCATGAAAATAACAAAAATTTGAACTTCTTCACGACCGGTTTAAGATTTATTGTTAATACATCGTTATTTTTCGCAACGGACTAACATTATAGATTTTGCCTCCATACTTTTTAAATGCAAACAGTTCTTACATACGGCTGTCCATTGCGCCGTGTTTTGTGTCTTCTTCTATAAATCTGTAACGGTCAGCGACCAAAGGGCTCACCCGCACATGTCAAGCTTATATACGCCGCGAGGAGAAAGAACATTGAGTAGGAAGTGTCGGGTGCTGTGTGTGATGTGTTTGTGCATATGTCAGTGTTGTGTAATACGTGCTACTCATGTTGTCCGTGATGTATGTGGGTTGGTGTCTACTCGTGATCGTTCGCAGCGTCTTAGCAGACTCTTTTTTTTTATAGGCTGCTAGAAATCTCGCTAGGTGGCGTAAGTTACCACCCGATTCCAAATAGTGAGTTATTTATCCAGCTGTAAGTTCGGCATTCGTTTTGTTTTGTCTAGCGGCTCCGTCGTAGGTACCGACGCCGCCGACCGCCGACGACGCACGTACGTACCTTTGCACGTTTACCTTTGCACGCTGGGAGACTGTTTACTGTGTATAAAAGACATCGAACGAGAACAGACGCGTCCTGTGTGCTCTCAATTCGGCGGAAAGGAGCGCGGCTCGCTGGGCTCGTCTCTCGCCTGCTCTCGGTTGCTGGCCGCCATGTTTCATAAGCAACACGCTGAACCGTGTTTTGCGGAAGGCAGACACGGTGCATCGTGTTAAGTTTACACGGCACCTCATGTGTAGACGAATAACACACATGGCTGCGTGTAAAACGAACACGTTTCGACGTGTCCGCTATGGGACAACGGTTTACACGTCTGAGCGTGTTATTTTTGCTAACAGTGTGCCTGTACTTCAGCTCATACTGGCAGGCTGCCAACTTTACACACCACCTAGTCATTCGAGGGGAAAGCACCAGGGGCACCAAATTGTTTCGACCCAGGATACCGAGGAGAGGTTGGTGATCTATGTGTATGGCGACGGACCTTCCCGCGAGGTATTGGTGAATATGCTCCACGCCGTACAGAATCGCCAGACCTTCTCGATCGAGCGATACGTAGTTGCGCTCCGCAGCACAAGGGCTTCAGGATGCTGAAGCCGATTGGCGCTTCTCGTTCTTGACTGCTCTACCTGAGCCAACACGGCAGCCACGACATGTGGTGAAGCATGGCATTAAAGCAGAACGGACTTCTCAGCATCGTAGTGTGCCAGCACAGTGTCCCTCACAATTAGATCCTTCAGCTTCCGGAAACCAGAACGGTGAGCGCTTCCGCCTTTCTACGCAGTTTTCTGCTTCAGCAGTGCGCACAGATCTTTGGCAATTTCAACTCTATTTTCTAAGAATCGATCATAAAACGCCAGCAGACCCAGGAACGACTGCAGCTGTGCCTTGCTTTTGGGGTCAGGAGCGTCCAAAACGGATTGGATTTCCTCTCGCGACGGGGAATTCCCCCCGCATTGATGCGATGACCCAGGAATTTTACTTTTGTCAAGTCAAACCGACACTTGCTCTTCTTAAGGCGTAGACCGCTGTCCTTCAATCTGAGCAACGCCTCGATGAGACGAGCTGCGTGTTCCTCCTAAGTAGCACCAGCGATGATGACGTCATACAAGTAGATATACTGATTCCGGAAATTCCCGCGAAAGTAGTCTCCCTGACCTTCTGGAAAATGGCAGGGGCCGCTGCTACTCCAAGAGGCAGTCTCTTCACTCGGAAGAGACCCTTGATTGTGTTTGTTGTTAACACCTCCGCTGTAGCCTCAGTGACACGTAAATGTTGGTATGCATGGGGCAAGTCCAGCTTCGAAAATACAGTACCACCCCGCAAATTTAACAGAGCCTCAGTTAAAGAGGGCAGTGGGTAGGGCGCTTGCTTTGCCGCCGCGTCACCGTACTGCGATAGTCACCGCAAAGCCTTGCAGAAACATCCTTCTTTCGTCCGACTACGACTTTAGTGGCCCACTCCGAGTGCTGAACCGCCTCAAGAACGCCCAGCCGCTCTAAATCCAAGAGTTCAGCCTCCACAACCGAGCGAAGCGCGAACGGCACCTGACGAGTGAGGAAGGAGCTTGGTGCTGCGTTCTCCTCGGGGTCGAAGGCCTCGCCATGGGCTGCCAGAATCTTCTACACATCGGTGTTTCCAGATACCTGACGAACTCCGCTGACGCAAATGTTGAGTTCGGAAAACAAACTGCGTCCCAGCCGGCTGCAGCCATTACCTTCTGTAACCCGCAACGGAAGAACGAAGTCTCTGGACTTGGGCCTCACATGCACTTGCAGAGAGCCCAGCACTCTCATCCCTTCTCCAGCCCAGGTGCGAAGACCGACCTCTTCCTTGATCAGCTTCGGAGGTTGTGATGGGCAGAGCCGACGGAATTTCGCAGCGCTGAGGATGGTGCACGCTGCTCCCGAATCGACTTCAAGTTCCAGAGTGTGGCCGTCAATTCGCAGTGTCACCAAAATTTGGGTAGCGTCTTTCTTGCAGCTGGCGCACAGTTCAGCTCCTGCATATTCAGTGCCGGTTCGTTTTCTGATTCGGAGTCTCGTGTATCGTGGCTCATGTTGTGCGTCCCACGCGGCCCTCTTGTACTTCCTGCCTTATTCGAACATACATTTTAATGTGTCCCGGTTTGTTTCAAAACCGACAAAAGCATCGCCCATAAATCGGCAGCTCGCTGCAGAATGTGCTCCCAGGCAGCGGAAGCAACGCTGAGTTGTTGACTCGTCTTCGGTGCGGCTGTCCTCTTCTTTGTTTGGCCTTTTGAAAGCTGTTTACTTCGGATTTTGTTGTCTTGAAATCCCACTGTTGGAATGCGGCGCTCTCTGTGGGGACCGCCATGTTGTACGCTTTCTGGAACGTCAGGTCCGGCTCCGCGAAGGGGCGCTGCTGTAGATACTCGTCGCGAACACCGCAGACAAAGCGGATCCCCGCAACATGATATCCAAGGGCAGCATTGAGGGAATCGCCGGGGTTGTCGCTGGGATACCCGACACCGGACGACCTGTGCTCACCGCTGAGCTCTCCGAGACCGCATCTCTGGGCGTTGGTTCCGTCGCGGGGAATGGCGTCGTGCTCACTCCGAAGTTGCAGTCGGCGGCCAATTTTTTCAGGGCTGCTACGTAGCTCGTGATGGATTTGCCAGGTGCTTGGTCGCGTCGTTGGAACTTGCTGCGACTGTACAGCTCGGGCGGGCGCCGGTCAAAGTGGGCTCGCAGCACAGTGAGCAACTCGTCGAAGGATACCTCGCCGGGCTTCCTGGGCACCACCAGTGCACGAACCGTCTCGTACGTGCTGGCTGCGCACAGCGTGAGTAGCAGTGCCCGTTTTTTGCCGACCTCTGTCACGCCGTTGGTTCGGAAGTAGAAGCCTAGGCGCTCTGTCCACGAGGACCAGGATTGTCCGTCAAACTCCTCCAGCTTGCCTTGGGAAGACGCAGTCATCGAGTTGAGATAGCTGCGGCGGTTTCTGAAGCAGTGTTGTGGAGTTGCCACTCCGGAACTGGAATGATTCCGGAATCATTCCCCGCTTTAGCGACCCCGGAGTGGAATGGAAATGGAATGGCGGCAGCGCTGGGGGACTGGAATGGGAATCGAATTAGATGTCTTTTGCTTGGAATAGAGTGGGAATGAAATGGGCTTGATATTTGTGCAAGCTCTGTCGATTTTTATTTAGGGCCTACGGGCTGATGGCGCCATTCGTTAGGGAATGGTAAGTGGCTTTTGAACAGCATCATCGCATTGGTGGTGTCTGACGGCTTGGTTGGCTCACTGGTGTTTGCTCCTTCGAAGCGTGAAAATTGGCGCGCCCTCAGTGAAGCTAAACCAAAACTTTATAGATGTAGATGAAGACGGTGTCCTTCCTGGCGCCGCGAAACGCGACAAAGTGGCTGTTGTAATCATGCTGCGATTAGCATGTAGTTTCTACCCAGTGTGTCGAACGGAACCGAAAATCGGAGCAAAGCCGTTATTTTTAACAGAACCTGAACAAGACTGTAACCGAAATCAAACATTTGATACTAAACGTGACCCGTCTATTCCGAGAGCACGATGGTCTAGAGGCTAAAGAAGATGTGTGTTTGTTTGTGTGTGTGTGTGTGTGTCGTGTGTTTGTATGTGTGTGTCGTGCGTGTTTGTATGTGTGTGTGCGTGTGTGTACGCGTGCGTGTATGCGTGTGCGCGTTCGCGTTCGCTCGTGTGTGTATATGTGTGTGTGTTTTTTCTTGCTGCTAGGCAATATTCCTGAAGGAAGAGAGAAAAACAAACATAAACGTGAAAATAAAAAAAATTACAGACGCTCATGCTTCTCTGTAATGCGAAATTAGAGCACAGCTCTTGAGGTATGTTGGTTTTGTGATATACCCTGGTAAACATTTTGAGAGAGAGGAATATATAAATATAAAAATCTGAATCTCTTTTTTCTTTTTTTTTTTTTTCGTTTGAGCGTAGGCCAGGGAGTGACGAGGAGGGTACGGTGGGAACAGTGGCGAAGCAACGAGGCGGGGGCCACGGGGCCGTGGGCCCCGGCCCCCGGGTACCAGGCGTCCCAGTCATGGGGAGGGGGCTGCCACCTCCGGCAGCAGCCGAAATTCCCCCCCCCTTTACACTTTAGTGGTTGGTTGCGATCTCGGGAGGAGTGAATGGGGGAGAGGGGGGTGGGGGGAGGGGGAGGGGAGGGGCGTGGCTACAAAGATATATAGGCCCCAGGCAGGCACGCATCCAGGGGGGGGGCCCATGGGGCCCGGCCCCCCCCCCCTCCAGAATCTTCCATTTTGCTGGAACCTCCTCTCCCCCTCCCTCATACAGCATTCCGTCATGGGCGGGCCCCCTCCCCCGAAACAAAAATCCTGGCTACGTGCCTGGCCCCAGGTGCCGGATAATCCAGCTACGCCACTGGGCGGGAGCCCTATAATCCAACGGCGCGGTGTTTGTTTCAACGTGAAACGTTTTTGACTATAGTCAGTTACAGGGTTAGAAAGCAGCTCGGGGAAGCGCAGGGTAGGAGAGAGAGCGGACGGAACGCTGGAGAGAGGAGGGCGCTTCCTCGCTCTCCCTCCAGCCTTCCGTTTTCTTCCTCCTCCCAGCCCTCCTTTCCCTCGACATATTTTCTTAATCTGGAACTGATTATAGTTGTGCCGGGTTTTGTGAAGCCGCGTCTCATAAAGCCGTGGCCTGTGACGTCACATGACGTTACAGTGTCCACGCTTATATTTAGCTGGGAAATTGACGCCACGTGACCTAGACACCAATTCAGTTTCCCCACTGGGAATATAATTTCGCATGACTTCATGTCACGTGATTTATGCACAAGGTGCGGTTTCCCGCGATATTTAGTGGGAAACTGATGCCACAAGACCTCAACACCGATTCCATTCCCCTCAATGTAACGGGTAAACTGAATTGGTGTTGAGTTATTGTGACGTCAGTTTTTCCGCTAAATTTAGCGGGGAGGTTGAATGCGCAGTGCTGCATTATGAGATCATCAGAGACCTTGACACACCAATTCAGTTTTTTCGCTAAATTTAGCGGGGAACTGAATTGGTGTATAGGTCTGTGACGTCCCATAACGCAACGCGCGCAGTGACGCCGACGGCGACGCCGATGCCGCTATAGCCGCGGAATCGGGCGTCTAAGAGCTGGGCTCTAAACCAAAAAATTCCACCATCTTCCCTGAGGGGAACTATGGGGTGATGCGGAGCATCGTGTTGGTTCCGAGGAAAGAGTCAGTTGCAGTGCTGGACGTCGAGAAATGGCGCCACAGACTGCCCTAGCAGCCACCCCTACGCGAGCTCTTTCGCCGCGGCTCGCGGCAGAGAAACTTTGAAACGCCCGCCGCTCGCCGTTTATTTTTTTTTTTACACTTGAAGGAGAGGAGACTAGAGGAGGAGAGCGGCGCTGCGCACGCGGTGTGAGTACGAGCGAACGCACGCGCAGTACGCAGCTGGTAGAGAGAGAGAGCGGAAGAGTAACGTGCAGCTGTTGGAGAGAGGGAAGGAGGAGAGTTGTGCGTGCGTAGTGGAGTGCGACTACGACGCCGACGCGGACATAGACCTGAGCAAGAGATGCTCCGCATGTAAAAGTGCTGACGGCTGTCGGCGCGCTTGTTCCGCGTCGTGAAATCTGTAGGCACGAAGATGCGAGGCCGCGTCGAGCGCGACATTGCGTGCGCCGGTCACCTGGACGCCAGCCGCCCAGAGCCCTGGACGCAGCTTGAAGTAGGTTTGCACGTGTGTGTACAATGACCGCGAAGTCTGCTGCAGCCATTGTACAGTTCAAAAGCTTTTTCGCTGGACATGGTATTCCGGAAGTTTTAGCTACGGATAACGGAAGTCAATTTGTATCCGCTGAGTTCGAGGCTTTTTCAAAAAGCTGCGAGTTCCGGCAGGTGACCCACAGTATAACGGAGAAGCTGAACGAATAGTTCAGACGGTAAAACGGATGCCTCGATAAATCAGCCGATCCGCAATTTGGCTTGGCGGTTCTGGAGTACGGGAGTACCCCAGGTCCTCTGGGAAAAAGCCCATCGGAGCTGCTCATGGGCAGACGCCCGCACTCTACGCTCTGCTGTGCACCCCAAAGAGTTGACACCGTCAAGCCCAAGTTGCCTTAGGAGTCTCAGATTGAAGTATAAAACTTTCTGAGACAAACAAAGGCGCAACTACGACCGCCGCCATGAGGCGAGTCCGCTTCCGCGGTTGCTACCTGAAGACCGGGTCTGGTGAAGGACTGGCGGGTCCGGGCTACAGTTCTGAGACCGCCTCCCGTCCACGGTCTTGTCTGGCAAACAGAAACAGGAGCGGAACTGCGGAGGAACTGCCGGAGGCCTGACACTGTTTAAAGATTAGGCACAAAAAGAAGCGATTCCTTTTATAAATTTCCGGAGGGTCCTGGGGAGAGGGAAGGCGGAGGGCCACGAAAGCAAGGGATCTTGACAGAGCCTTCTGCGCTCAATAGACCATTTGCTATATCACCCAAGTGCCCCGGCCCGCGCTAAAAGAATCATGGGAACGGTGTCCTTCAGCTCCTTAGTCAACGGTAATTTCGACCCTATCCTTGGTTACACAGGTTTTGAGCGTAATTCGGAGTCACCCTGAACAAGCACCTGATATACCTCAGTGACCTGTCATATCGCTTTTAAAATTTCTCCTCAATGTCAGCGTTTTTGATACTGTGCATGCTGTCCACCCTTCAACCTGGATGGGCTGCAGAAATCTCTTACATTATTATCATGCTGATATTAAGTTAGAAACGCTAAAAATGCTATAAACAGCCCCGCGGACTCCGAGCTAAATCCTGGTTTTTGTTGTTGTGAATTATCGGCTTTTTAAGCAATTCCTGCTCAAACAACAATCACGAGAATGATAATATTGTAAGAGATTTCTGCAGCTCAGCCAGATTGAAAGGTGGATCGCATGCGCAGTATCAAAAATGCTGCCGTTGACGAGCAATTTTAAAAGTGATATGACAGGTCACTGGGGTATATCAGGCGCTTGTTCAGGGTGACTCCGAATTACGCTCAAAATCTGTGTAACCATGGAGTTGGTCGTAAATTAGCGATCAGTAGCGTGGTGCCTTCCAGTTTTTCAGCGTTCCCTGGGACCCGGATCACATCGCGGTCCCCGGGGCTTCGGACTTCAACATGGCGGCTTCGACGTCGTCAGCGGCGCCGTCCAAGGCGCAGTGCTTCGTCATCAACGTGCCGGTGGACACGCCAGTGGACGCCATCATGGACGCGTTCCAGCACGTGGTCGGCGACGCCGGCCTTCAGTACCTTCAGCACCATGGTGGTGCAAGGTTTATGGCAGCGGTCAACTCCATGGCCACTGCCCAACGTTTGGTAGCACAGGGACACCTGTTGCTCGGTGACGTCCAGGTCCCACTCGAACCGGTCGGGGCCCACGTCGTCCACGTGTCGGTTTACCGACTCCCGCCGTACGTGTCCGAAGACGCCCTCGTCCAGGTCCTTGGGCAGTACGGCAAGGTAAAAGGCCTGAGCCACGTCACCTACCGTGACCGACCGGATATCCGTACGGGCACGCGGGTGGTCAAGCTGGAGATGGCCAAGCCTGTGCCCAACTTCATCCACATCCAGGGCCACAGAGTCATGGTGGACTACCGCGGCATGCGCCGGGTCTGTAGCCGCTGTGGTCAGGAGGGCCATTTCGGGCCTGCCTGCAAGACTCCCCGCTGTGACAGGTGCGGCGTCTTCGGACACCCGACAGAAGGATGTGCTGCGCCCTGCCAACGCTGCGGCCACGCCCACGCCACCACTGACTGCGTTCAGCGCAAGACGTACTCGGCAGCTGCCAGAGAGTCCCGCCGTGGATCTCCGCCACCGGTCAACACCCCCGAGCCGCCTGCGTCCCAAGCTCCCGGCCCCCTGAGCCGGCCAAGCCGCCTTCCGCAATCACCCGCTTGTCCACTGCCCCCGGAGTCTCCCCACCGGCGGCAGAGCCCTCAACCTCCGATATGCTTCCTGCGCACGTGGAAACGTCGGCCCCGCGTTTTCTGCAGGCTGGTGACGCCAGACAAGACCTCCTCATTGCCGAGGACGCCACCCCGAGTCCCCTCATCGCCTGCCCCAACGCAGCTGAGATCGCCGACGTCACCCCGGGCCAAGGGAACCCTCCCCCGTCACCTACGTTGCCTCCGGCTTCGGCATCCCCCGGCACGCTGGTGCCGCTACCGGACAGTGACGCGTCTGTGGACCCAAGGTCTGACGACGACGACGCCATGTGCTACGACCGTCCTGAAACGAAACGCGGCCTCACAAGCACCAGCAGCGGGTCTGACGCCCCCGGAACCTCGACGAAGAAGAAACGCCTGGGTCACGCAAAGCCATCCGACTCGGAGGACTATTCCGACTCTCTGGTCTTCTAGTGCGGTATGCTCGCTTAAGTTGTCCTTTTTTTAATGAATTTTATTTTTATGGCCATGCTGCTGCATGTCCTCACGCTGAATGTCCAGGGCTTTAGAAACCCCGATAAGCAGCGTGAGGTCGTCCACTTCGCGCGCTCGGTTGGTGCAGACCTTGTCTTTTTACAAGAAACTAATTTTTTTTCTACACGCGACAGCACTGCTTTTCGTGATCGCTTTGGTCTTGACTGTTTTTTTTTCTTTCGGAGACACGCGCTGTCGCGGCGTCGGCGTTCTTATCTTGCGTCGAGCGCTCAGTCGAGGATGTCGCAGCATTTTTGATCCCGCTGGGCGCGTCATTGCATTTGATTTCTTTTTTGGTCAGCATCGCTTGCGCGCAGTGAATGTGTATGCGCCCGCACATATGTCTTTATCGACTGGCTTCTTTCGAGAGTTAGATGCATATTTGTTGGAGCCCCACCTCTTCTTTCTTTTGGGGGATTTTAACTGTGTTTTAGACGCTCACCGGGATGTTCGGGGTCCAGGTCAGGGTAGGGCTAACTGGAATGCTCGTGAGCTTCGTCGCCTCATAGACCCGTTACTCTCGGGCAAGGGGCTCGAGCGCGTCTGCAAGCACGCGACCGATCTTATGCTGTCAGCACCATCGAGGCGGCGCTGTAACAGTCTCGATTCTGCACGTGCAACGTCCGAATGCAGGCATCGGTCAGCATCTGTAAACGCGCGATAACAAGAAATCTTTGAGAAGAAAAGTTATGCAGCTTGCGACCTCATGGCGTCCTTCATAAGCGTGTGCCTTTCAGCTTTACTATTTTATTGCCTTCTTTCATAGCTGCCGTGCAGCCCGTATGTTTCACTTTACGTGATAGCGAAGCTGAAGATACTTGCAAAAGCATCGTTCCCCTGAACGATGCTGGCACTGCATGAGTCGCGTGCTTGCTGAAAGCTCGAGCTTGCTCTTGTAGTCTCTGCATACGCTTGCACTTATAATGGAACTGCATCCGCACATATAAAACTTTATCACTGTGTTATTTCGAGGCAGACGCATATTTGATGGAGTCCTGCCTCATCTGTCTCTAAGGGGATTTTAACTGTGTTTTAGACGAATCACCGCGATGTTCGGGCGCCAGGTCAGCGGTGATGCCAACTGCAATGCTTGGTGAGCTTCAGGCGCCCGATTGAACAGTTCGACTTGCGAGACGCTTGGTGCGAGTTACACGGCTCCTCTTTTACGCCCACGTGGTCTCGTGCGGGCTCGAGCAGTCGTTTAGACCGGGTGTACCTCCCAACCTGGCTTGCTACATGTCTCACTCGATGTGAGACCCTTTCGTTTCCCTCTGCGGCGGGGTACATCTCGGATCATCGTCCTGTCCTGATTTCCTTGTCCGTTCCTGGGGGCGAACAGCCTCGCTGCATCCTTTGGCGTTTTGACGTGCGGCTTCTTCGGGATAGGGAAGCGGTTCAGTCACTCCGACAAGCGCTCACTGAGGCACAACGTGCCATGGGCCCGGATCCCGCGCGGTGGGACAGCTTGAAGGTGTTGTGGCGTTCTCTGTGCGTCCGCGAGGGCAAGTGGAGTCGGCGTCAACTCTCTCACAAGCTCAATGAGGTCCTGCGACGCATCCGCATCATTAAGCGCGGTGGTACCTTCACGCCTCTCATGTCTGAGTACTTGAACCTGTTGCGGGCGAGGTACTCTCGCCTTCTGCGGGAAAGTTCAGGAACTGCGGCACTGCAACCCTGGGACAGACGTCCCGTGTCAGACCCTGAGGTCCTCCGCTACCTTCGCGTCTCTCGGGGCCGCGAAGATCGACCGGGCTGGGTTCCGTCTGTCACCACACCAGATGGCTTCCAGTCGTCCCATCCGCCTGACATCGTGAAAGTTTTCTTCGAACACTTTGCAGCCTTGTTCCGGATGGAAGATTACTCCCCCGGAACACATCCGATGTCCTCGTACAACAGTTTTGTGGTTCCTTACCTCAAGTCCCGCCCGACCTGCGTGATACTCTTCACCGCCCTGTCAGCGCATTCGAGGCTTACCAGGCTCTCAGGGGCATGAAGATGGGTTCTGCGCCAGGTGTCGACGGCCTGCCTGCAGAGTTTTACAAAGAATTTTGGCCCCAGGTTGGCACGGCACTAGTCGGCGTTTTCAATGCTTTCCTTCAAGGCGGCAACGTTCCCGACTCCTTCCGGCGTGGTCGCATCGTCCTCGTCCCGAAGGAGACTGGCGACCCCTCCACACCGCAGGCCTGGCGGCCCGTCACCCTCCTCAACGTAGACTATAAACTGTTGGCCACCATTCTTGCTCACCGCCTTCGCGACGTGTTACCAGAACTTATAAGCCCTTTTCAGACCTGCTCTGTTCCTGGACGGAGCATATTCTCGTCCCTCACGCTAACGCGTGACATGTTCCACTTCACAGAGTCCAGCGGCCTTTCCGGCGCTTTCATTTCCCTAGACCAGGAGAAGGCATTCGACCGTCTGGACCACCGCTTTTTGTTTTCGGTCCTCCGGACGTATGGATTCTCTCCAGATTTCGTGCGCCTCTTTGAGGTTTTGTATGTGAATCTGGTCAGTGACGTCGTTGTCAATGGCCAGATTACTCCGTGCTTTGCCGTTGAGCGAGGGGTACGCCAGGGCTGTCCCCTGTCACCCTTACTTTTCGTCCTTTGCCTGGACCCGCTTCTCCGACGAATCCACGACCAACCCTCGGTACGTGGTTTCCCTCTTCCTGGCTCGGGATCCATCAAAGTATCCGCATATGCGGACGACGTCTCTCTTTCGTACGGGACTCCGGGAGCCTTATATCAGCCCTACGGCTGTATGAAGAGTACGCCGTCCTTTCAGGGGCCCGGCTCAACACGTCCAAAAGTAGAGCCGTTCTCTTTGGTGGTTTTGCCGACCCACTTCCGGGTGGCATCATGGTAACGAGGGTTGTCAGGGTCCTAGGTGTTCTCTTTGACTGTTCTGGTGTGTCGGCAGAAACATGGAACAGCATTGCGACAGACGTCGTGCACAAGGCCACCGTGGCTTCGCGTTTCTCCCTGCCCCAGCGCGATAGAGCTTATATCGTGAAGTCGGTGCTGTGCGCCCGGCTGTGGTTCGCCTCACGGGTCGCTCTCCCCCTCCGTCTGTCGTCCGCCGCATTACCTCCGTGATTTTTGCCTTCCTCTGGGAAGGGCGCCCTGAGCTGGTCGCTCGCTCGGCCCTTCGAATGTCGCGCTCTGATGGGGGCCTGAGCATCCCCTGCCTTGTCACCTTTAGCCGCTTACTTGCCCTTCGGAACGTCCTGGACATCCTAGACGCCCCTGACTATCCCGGCCGGAGCCTGACGCTGTACTGGCTCAGCACCCACCGTCGCGTCCTGGTGCCTCGGGGGCTAGGGAACTCGTGCCCGACGGCGGAGTCCCCATTGCCTTTCTACGCGACGGTAGTTCAGGTCTACCAGCAGTTACAAACGGCCACGCCTGACTCTGACGTCCGTGATGTACCTGTTTCACGTCTTTGTGAGGCCCTTTGCGAGCCGAAGGTGCCCCTCCTACTCCGGGTTCAAAGTCGGACTGCAAACTGGACCAGCGCTTTCTCCCCAGACATCCCTCCCTGCCTTGCAGACTTTCATTGGCGGCTTGGGTGGGGCGTTCTACCTACCCGTGACCGTCTAGCACGATGGGGTGTCGCTAACTCCAATTTGTGTGTCAACTGTGGGCAGGTTGAAACCAACACCCACGCGGTGTTTGAGTGCGTTGTAGCTAAAACTTTGTGGACTCTTGTGAGTCGCATCTTTGCGCTGCCACTAAGCAGACATTTCTACGCTAGACACCGGAGTGCGGGTCTGGTGTTTGCCGCCACCTGCTACGTCTTGTGGCAACAGAGGAACATTGCTGTGGGCCGCCAGCGCCGTCTCGGCCTGATGTTCCCGTTGCTGCGACGGCTCCGGACACTGCTCCTCTCCCACCTCGAGGACGCACTTTTTGCCCTTGGGGAGGAGGAGTTTCTCCGGAGGTGGCATGCGGACTTCATTGGCGTTGCAGGCCGCAGAGTGGTGCTACAAGTTCGGTGGTGCCTTGATTGATTATGTTTTCACGCACCTTTTCGTAGCGTAGCGGCTGGAGCCGTTCTAGTCTACTTGTTATTTATTTTCTATGTGTCTGTGATCCTTTTTTGCCGTCCGTGTCCAGATAAACACTGTACATATTTGTATCGCGCCCGGGAGGTCGACTTCTAGTCGTTGTTTACGTTCGCGTGCGTCCTCTTTGTGCCTTACGTTTCCTCGTTTTGTTTGTGTACTGTTGTCCCAACTTGTAAATAAATTTCTCTTTCCAAGCTGAAGGAACACCGTTCCCATGATTCCTTGAGTGCGGGCCGGGGCGCTTGGGAATACTGCAAATGGTCTGTGCTGATGCAGCAACTCCAGAGGAGAGTGGTACAGAGGGCACTGCAACGGCCACGCTTTGTGGACGACTCCTGAAAAAGCCTCAATTTTATGGTTTGTATCTAGACTTACAGAAGTTTGTTTCGCTTTGTTGCACTGTTTGTGGTTTTTACTCGTGGATGCTTTATAGTTCAGATATTGTATTATAGAAAAAAGGGGGAGATGTGGTGTCATCCTGACCGTGTTATCACACTGTTGTGTCATCACTGATCTGTTATACTAACTAAACCTGTGCGCATGCCCACGTTCGCTCGCCTCTTATCGGATGTACGGCGCGTGGCAATATATTTGGCGCATGAAATGAAACGAAGGGGCGTTCTGCTGGAACTGCGTTGCTGTCTGTTCATTCCTCGCGCCGCAAAGCACACGACAGTGTGTATGCATCTGTGTGCATGTGTGCGCGCGCTTTGTAGAAAAAGCAAGTCGCCCGTTGTATTTTTGTCCTTTTTAGAGCGAAGCGCGCCCGTTTCCGTGTTTCGCGGCGTCGGCGTCGGCGTCACTATGCTAAATTTAGCGGGAATGTTGACGTCACGTGACCTAACACCCATTCGATTCCCGCGATAAATTTAGCGGGTAATTTGAGTCGTTGTTGAGGTCACGTGACGTCAATTTTCCCGCTAAATTTAGCGAGAAAATGAATTTGTTCATAGGTGACATGACATCAAGTCATGCGACGTCATTTTCCCCACTAAATTTAGCGGGGAAACTAATCTGATGCTGAGGTCACATGGCGTCAATTTTAGACCGCAACTCTTAGGCGCCCGTTTCCGGCTTGAGCGGCGTCGCCGTCGGAGTCGCCGTCGCCATGGCCGTCGCCATCGGCGTAACCAAACCGCGTCGGCGTAACGCGTCGGCGTCGCCGTTGCCATCGGCGTAACCGCGTAACGCGTCGGTGTGACGCGTCGCTATCGGCGTAACGCGCCGGCGCGACGCGTTAGCGTCGCCGTCAGTGGAACCGCGCGGTGTAGCAGGGACGTTTCCCATAATGCACCGCGCAGGGAGGGAGGAGGAGGAGGATGTGAGGGGAGAAAGGGAGGGCAGGAGGATGAGAATAAATAGGGAGGGAGAGAGGAGTGGAGGAGTAGGAGGAGGAGAAGAGAGGGAGAGTAGATGAGGAGGGAGAGGGAGAAGGTAAGGATGAGTAGGAGGGGCATACCGTCCCCTCGTACCTCTCTCCTCCTCCTCCTCCTCATGGAGGGAGGTAGGGTACCTCCTTTCCACTCCTCAGGAGGGAGGGAGAGACGTACCTCGCCTCTTCACGCTTTTTAGTACCATGACGTCAGGGGAAGGCAGGCTTGCAGGTCAAGAGGGCTGTCCAAAAATGGACTATGCCGAGCATTTGCTTAGGAGCTAGCTTTCAAAGAATTCATTTGACACCATGAAACTGCTTGTATTCAGTTGGGAACAAAGTCTACAGTCCAAAAGTTAACTCCTGCCTTCCCTTACGTCGCTTTTTCATTGTTACCACGGCAACTTTTCACTTAAAAACACGGTGAGGACCAAATTGTAAACTTTATAACTTCGCAAAACAAATCATTTTGGCCCCACATTTGGGTTACTATTTGAGCTATGTTTGTTGGTGTGTTTAGCAAATTTTCAGGCAAATCAGGGACTTTGAAGAAAACGCCGGAGTACCTCCTGATGGGTATGCACACGAAGGAGAAATCCGACACTTTCCTTCGCAGATCGCGCATCACGTGAGACTTACGTCATCCCTTTTGACGCCTCGCGGTGCCGTCCTCCTCCGTGGCGGAGGCGCGAAGGCCTGTTCTGTCAGCACGAAAGCTCCGCAGGTGGGCGGCGGAGCCGAGGACAGCGTTTCCCTGGATGTTGACGTCACGAGTCACGAAATCTGTCCTGCGGAGTACTCCTTCATGTGGATACCCCTTTAAGTACAACACCCTTAGAGATCGAACGCACCGCAAAGTACAGGATTTTATATGTGATATCAACCACACTACTACTAAAAATGCTCACAGGTCTTTTTGCATAATGCTCCATGATGTCTGAAAAAATGCGACAAAGTGGAGCCACTATGGATGGCTGTATGAGTGCCCCTATACTCCCTTTTCATACATAGCGTGCAACGCTGGGAAAGGTACGGAAGTAGTGCGCATGAAAACACACAAAAAATGTGTTACTCCGCGCGTTTCGTGGACGAGCGGTACAAGGCGCTGCTCTGGCGATCGCGACGTCTCGGTGGCGGTGGTTCAAATCCACATGACGCACACGTTTTTTTTTTTTTTTAGACGTATTTTTGTGCGCATTGCGGAAGTGCATATTTCAATTCCTCTTTTCTTGCTTTCTATTTATAAGTCGCCGAGAGGCCGCATTTCTACCATTGCTCTGCCGCTATGCAAGTGTTATTTTCCTCCAACACCGAGTTATATTGCTTTTTCGTGCAGCGTGGAATGAGGAATTGCATTGATAGCAGCCTTGTCCTAAAGTTTATAATAAGACGTTAATCAACAATAGTTGTGGCCTGTACAGTTTATTTTGAGATAGCTGTTTTAATTTTTGTCCACACCTTTCTTCCATCAGGTGCTTTATTACATACCGGAAACATATTTCCTCACACAAGTTACTGCTGCGAGGTCTGGGCAAATCTGATTCTCGTGTCTTTATCAGTGATTTCCCTACACATCCTCTAGGGGGGGGGGGGAGGTTGTACACCCCCCTTGTTTTTCTGAAGGCATCCCCTTAATTCGGAACGACTCCTCTATTCTCCATGTCCCCCTTCCCCTAACATTTAGACCCCCCCCCCTAATTTCAATTCCTGAGAAACCCCTGGTCTTGATGTTGTAAACATAATTGGAAAGCTAGCACAGTTTGTTAGAGATATGCTCCCATTTGAGGCTTCATTTTATAGCTCCCCTCGCATCATTGTAGAAAAGAATGTAAACAACCAATAAAGAAAAAATCACGGTAAAACACTTTACCCCTAGATCACTGTCATTCTCATGCTGGGACAATAAAATGTTTGGATTCGAGTTATATACTATTTTACATAAGTCAAATGCAGCACAGGTATACTGGTGCACAACACCACAGAGTCAGATCTTTCTCTGGGTGATATTTTAGGGATAGAAGATGGGTATTTCCTTCAGTGTCTCCTTTACGTTATTGGCAGGCACAGGTTTACTGTTACGACTGCAGTACTCGTCCGCAGCTGATTACAAGGTGTTTCACGGGGCGAAACAAATACTGTAGAAGGACGATACAAATGCTCGTCATTGGAGGCTTTCTCGGCTATCTGCTTCAAATGCAAGTCTTCCTGCCAGTGATAGCGAGCGAAAAATGGCAACCGACGTGGGGATTCCTTGCACACATGCAATGATGACACTCAACTCCTTCTGCACTCGTGATTTTTTTTTTTTTGAAAGAGACACAGGAGTTTGAAGCCATCGAGAGACGCCCGATTTGCACAGATTGTTGTGGCCCTCACAAGGGCCGTTGGATAGACGAAAACACTGACAGAGTGCCCGCCCGTTACTCAAGTTCCTCGATGCCGCTCAGATCTTGGCTAGATTCATCGGAGGAGCTACTCGTGTTTCCAACAGTGAATACCACTGGCTCAATTTCACTGTCGACAATGATGTCCCGTTCCCACGCTTCATCTTCAACACGCTCAACGTGGGCACAACAGTTTCGCCAGTCCTCTTGGGTCACAGATGCCAGTGCTTCTGGTAGGAGCCGCTCGACCTCTTGGAGCGTAAAAAGCTTGTTTTTGCTCGCCACGTAGCCCTTCACCTTGCTCCATACCAGCTCAATGGGGTTGAATTCACAGTGGTACGGAGGCAGTCGCAGGACTTCGTGGCTGTGGGCAGCTGCCAAGGTGTCGATCCGGTACACAGTGCCGGGTGTGTTGACCTTCTTGGAAAGCTCCAGGAGTTCAGCCCTCACCATGTCACCAGACCATGAAATTCCTTTCTTTGTGAGCCATGCCTGGATGTCGGCTTTCCGAGTCGACGACGTGGGTGCTTTTTCTAGAGCAACACTGTGGTATGGAGCATTGTCCATCACTATGATGCTTCTGGGAGGGATCTTGGGTAGGAGCTGGCTTGAAAACCACCCTTCGAAGTAGGTGCCATCCATCTCGGAGTGGTAGTCCGCAGTGTTGCCTTTCTTAGCCCTGAAGAAGTCGGCAGCACCTTCAACGAAGCCTGTTTCGCTGCTCCCAGCATGGACAAGAATCAGACGGCCTCCTTTACCAGACGGCGCTGCCAGACCTGTCGTCAAGCCCTTCAGGAACGCGTCCTGCGAGGACTTCACAGTCTTGTCTTGCCAGACGAATTGCTTGGTGTGTCCGGCGTTCACCCAGGTTTCATCAAGGTAGACGATAGACCTGCACGAAAACACCTTATATTGTTATTTCAAATTCTGTGTTAATTCCAATATCACAATAATGTAACACGACATAGATCATTTACTGGGTCAGGCTTAATTTTGCACACTTAGTTAACTATGGAAAAGTAAAATGAAGTTATGCGCTAAACTTTTCTTAAAATCTACGTATCTCAATTAGGGCAATCCGTGGGGTGAGCAAGCTGTTCCAAATAGCTCAAGGACGACATTTGACAAT
>JAZHYW010024228.1:0-13162 GCA_037355805.1 Ixodes ricinus
AGGGTGACCCCAGCGACGGCGAGAGAGTGGGACCAGGTACGCCCACTCCCATAGGAACCGTGCGGATCTAATTCAAGCCCCGACCAGGGCGCCCCTAGCGGCAAACGGGTCAGTTGTACCGGGGAGCTTCTGTCAGCCGCTGCGTTGGTTGTGCATTGTGGCGGGTTAGCGCTGTAATTTCTGAGATGGCTATTCCGCACCAAGAAAGCCGCAACAATTGCTGAGTGGTCGACTGCAACAGTACGTGCAAGATCGCGCACGGCACGAAGTACCACATCGTCCCTTCGAAGCCGTACGAGACGGAGTACTGCGCGACGGGTGCGAGTTGTGCGTCCATACAGGTTAGTGGCGTTTCTTACCTTCCAGTTCGCGCTTTGTTTAAGCTGCTGACGAATAATACAATTAACCTGTTTCTATTCTAGCGACGATGGAACAGCATCGACACCGACGGCAAACCCTAAAGTATGCAGCAAATACTTCACCGGAATCGAGAAGCGGAATGCGGCCGCCCACCTAAGCCTACCCTTGGATGTTTCCATCAGCCTACAGGAAGATAGTAGTGGGAATCGCGGAACGGCGCGAAATAAATCGCCTAGTTATTGTCAAGCTGATTCAGAAATAAACGTACATATAATTACCGCAGTCCACTCAGCGCCAACAAATTTTTTTGCGGGCGCGCTTAATTTTGTTTGCGGAGTACGGCGCTCCGTGACATCCACTTGTCCGTCGAAACGGACCTCCTTCACGTCGTACACGCAGCCAGATTCATGAAGGAGCTTTCCCTTCGTCATATTGCTACCACAGAAGAAGCTTTCTGGATTCGTAAACGCCTTAAACCCCGTCGTAATCACTACGGGAACACTGTCCACTGTGCTGCTCATCGTCATTGCTTCACCCCGATGATTCTGCACCGGCTACCGAAGACGCTTTCCGGATTCGTAATCGCCCACTGTCCTCTGTGCTGTTCGTTGCTATTACTTCCCGATGATTCAGCGCCGGCGGCACCGGCTACCGAAGGAACTTTCCGAATTCGTAACTGCCTTAAATTCCGTCGTAATCACGACGGGGACACTGTCGGCCGTGCTGTTCGTCGCCATTGCTCCCCGATGCTCCTGCGGCGGCTACCGCTAGGTCGCGGCGAACAATAGGCGACCGCCGCGACACGGCCGGCATGCTCGCTTCCTATGCGATTCCCGCGGGCGTAAGGCTTCCTTGAAAATAAATTAAAAACGATCATCTGTATGAACTGCCAACCGCCCGCTCACGAGTGGTGAATGCCCTGGTGACACGAATTTTAAGGAACACCCAATAAAAAAGTTTATTAGATTAGTCCTCTGCAGTAAATAAATCAAAGAGTTCAGAAGGCCGGCATGTACCGTGTTAACTGCCCACGAAGAACAACAAAAAAACTTCCGGAGGCAGCTTAAGCTTCGCCTTTAAGATTGGAACTCGATATCTAAACATATTAGGCCCCGCTCGTTTCCAAAGCTGTGCAAGCACGCCTGCGTGGCCTAGTCGGTATCGTGTCTGGCTCACAGCCAGCCGAAGGGTCGCGGGTTCGAATGCCGCCTCCTCGTGACGTCACACGTGATGCCACGCGTATGTGTGACGTCACTCGTGAGCGTTGCTGGGTTGCTCGAAATTCCCGCGCGCGGTCGTGTGGCGTGACGTCATACGCGTGACGTCACACGTGGCTGTGACGTCACGACCTATCGACGAATCAGGATTTTCCGTCCCATCGATGCCGGCTTAACTACGACCGATCTCTTAAACGCTATTGCGTTAAAAGCTTAGAGTGGAAGCTTGCTGTTGTGTGTTGCTGTAGTCAATATTTATTTCTTCAAAGTACCTCAAAAACCTTTCGACATTATATGATGGGGCGAGGGCCGGGGGACCTCATAGCTTCGTAAAGTATTAAAAAATGCGTATGGGTGATTTCATCTCAACTCAGGCACGGATTTAGGGTCGAATTTTTAATTTTGACGAAAAAAATATATGTTTTGGGGCAATTCCTATAATAGAAGAAGACGCAAACGGCAATGTCGTCGGATTTTTTGTTCTCAAGTTATGGACCGTTGAAGCGGCCAAGGTGGAAACTGGCGTTTTTCCAGCTTATCGGAGGTGCCATATTTCACTCCATCTTTTTTCCATACTTTTAACGCTACATCAATATAACTTTCTGGGAACACTCTAGACATAGGCTTTTTCATGCTAATTAAGCGTCTAGGTCATAACACTTTTAATGATTTTTGTTTTATTTGTCAAACCGCCTCTCTGCGACGATATTTGACGAAGTTCAGCAAGCTGTGCTGTGTGACCTAATCAACATATTTTTATGATCTTTATATCACCGTAAAGCTCCAATTAAGCTCTTTCTTTTGAGTATAATTTCAATATTTTGCAATAAGTATGTAATGCGCTACATGTTCCTGAAAAACGAAAATTTCGCAAAACTAGCAAGTTTGGAGTCGATTTTCTCAAAAACCCCACTTTTTATTTCTTTTATTTTTTTATTCACAGTTAGTTAATATAGTGGTCTATCCGAAACTACCAACAGAAATTGTAATATATTGTTTGTATGGCCGCTATTAACACTCGAATATCGTGCTATGAGCGTTTTGAACGGGACTTCGCACAGGCGCTCTGCTGAGCAGAATTTTGGCCTATGTAAGGTTTTCTATTTATCGTTAGCAGTTACCTCAATATCCAACCATAAACATTAATAAAATTTGGAGTAGTGTACTTAAAAAAATTTACTTCGAAGTCCGTATCCACAAGTGCGGGCACAGCGCTTATTTCCTCCCAATACGGGGGAATTCAGATCGTTAGAGAATTTCTCTGGGGCCTTTTGCTTTCGGCTTTGAGTTTGAAATACCGAACTTGTCATGTAATTGTCATATTTTCTTATGTCAAACAGATATGCAGTGCATATACATATGTACGATTTAGTATCTGACGCTTAGGAAGTACGGTTTCTTCTATGCGCGTACGGACTCTTTCGTAAAATAACAAGCATTTCGTGGCGTGTAAGGCTTCAAACGTTTTAGTCATGTGTTTAGGTTTCATTTCTATTTTCAGTGATTCATGCCGGGTTACTTAGACTTTTTCTCTTGACTTAAGTTTGTCCGGGAGTCTAGATGTTACGTATCTTCTCCGTCAATACATAGGGCGAATCTACACACCTTGCAAATCACGCCAGTGCCAAGTAAATAAATATTGTTAGAATAAATATTGCTGCTTCACTGGCTTTTACGCTCAGATATTGAGGTAAGTAGTACTAACATTAAATAGAAAACCTTACATAGGTCAAAATTCTGCTCAGCTGAGCGTCTATGCGAAGTCCCGTTCAAAACTCTCACAGCACGAGATTCGAGTCCCAATAGCGGCCATACAAACAATATATTACAATTTCTTTTGGTAGGTCCTGACAGATTACTATATTACCTAACTGTAAATAAAAATTAAAAGAAATAAAAGGTGGTTTTTTTTAGAAAATCGACTTCAAACTTGCAAGTCTTTCTTTAGAAAAACTTGCAAGTTTGAAGTCCATTTTCTAAAAAAACCCACCTTTTATTTCTTTCATTCTTTATTTACAGTTAGGTAATATAGTAGTCTGGCAGGACCTACCAACAGATATTGTAATATATTGTTTGTATGGCCGCTATTAGGACTCGAATCTCGTGCTGTGAGAGTTTTGAACGGGACTTCGCATAGACGCTCAGCTGAGCAGAATTTTGACGTATGCAAGGTTTTCTATTTAATGTTAGTACTACTTACCTCAATATCTGAGCGTAAAAGCCAGTGAAGCAACAATATTTATCCTAACAATATTTATTTACTTGGCACTGGCGTGATTTGCAATGTGTGTAGCTTCGCCCTATGTATTGACGGAGAAGATACGTAACATCTAGACTCCCGGACAAACTTAAGTCAAGAGAAAAAAGTCTAAGTAACCCGGCATGAATCACTGAAAATAGAAATGAAACCTAAACACATGACTAACACGTTTGAAGCCTTACACGCCACGAAATGCTTGTTATTTTACGAAAGAGTCCGTACGCGCATAAAATAAACCGTACTTCCTAAGCGTCAGATACTAAATCGTACATATGTATATGCACTGCATATCTGTTTGACATAAAAAATATGACAAGTACATGTCAAGTTCGGTATTTCAAACTCAAAGCCGAAAGCAAAAGGCCCCAGAGAAATTCTCTAACGATCTGCATTCCCCCGTATTGGGAGGAAATAAGCGCTGTGCCCGCACTTGTGGATACGGACTTCGAAGTAAATTTTTTAAGTACATTACTCCAAATTTTATTAATGTTTATGGTTGGATATTGAGGTAACTGCTAACGATAAATAGAAAACCTTACATAGGCCAAAATTCTGCTCAGCAGAGCGCCTGTGCGAAGTCCCGTTCAAAATGCTCATAGCACGAGATTCGAGTGTTAATAGCGGCCATACAAACAATATATTACAATTTCTGTTGGTAGTTTCGGATAGACTACTATATTAACTAACTGTGAATAAAAAATAAAAGAAATAAAAAGTGGGGTTTTTGAGAAAATCGACTCCAAACTTGCTAGTTTTTCGACATTTTCGTTTTTCAGGCACATGTAGCGCATTATATACTTATTGCAAAATATTGAAATTATACTCAAAAGAAAGAGCTTAATTGGAGCTTTACGGTGATATAAAGATCATAAAAATATGTTGATTAGGTCACACAGCACAGCTTGCTGAACTTCGTCAAATATCGTCGCAGAGAGGCGGTTTGACAAATAAAACAAAAATCATTAAAAGTGTTATGACCTCGACGCTCAATTAGCATGAAAAAGCCTATGTCTAGAGTGTTCCCAAAAAGTTATATTGATGTAGCGTTAAAAGTATGGAAAAAAGATGGAGTGAAATATGGCACCTCCGATAAGCTGGAAAAACGCCAGTTTCCACCTTGGCCGCTTCAACAGTCCATAACTTGAGAACAAAAAATCCGACGACATTGCCGTTTGCGTCTTCTTCTATTATAGGAATTGCCCCAAAACATATATTTTTTTCGTCAAAATTAAAAATTCGACCCTAAATCCGTGCCTGAGTTGAGATGAAATCACCATATATGTCATGAAGCAAAAACTGAAAGAGCACAGACATTTCGAAGCCACCTGAGACTAAGGAAATACGAAAGTTTACATTGTGTTTTGTATCCCACACAGCGGAACGTATGGACAAGAAAAAAGAACTCGTGAATAATAATAAAAATAGTTTAATTTGCATGAAAAAGATCCGTGATGCTAAAGGCCTGCAGAAAAAGGCTGTACATTGACAGCCTGACAAAGTTGAGAGCCCCACACCGGCCGATTCACAGCATTATAAATACCACGAATAATGCATAGTAATAAGCACATGATGACTAAGAAAACTATCGCCTATGAAAAAAAAAATACAAAAACAAAAAGAATGGTTGCCATCTTTTTTTCAGACATGGTATATATCAAAAGCTTTTGGGACACTGAATCATAGGAGAGTGGACGCAAAAGTAACCGTAATGAATTTCTCAAGGGCGGCCCGTTCGTAGTACCAGCTTCCGAAGCTAGCAGAGCTTAGCTGCACCCTTTTCAAGTGAGTGTATTGACCGGCATTGTCAGCTATAAATTGTTTCCCCAAAACTTCCAAATCATTTCTCACTTCAAAGGAGTGCGCGCGAAGGAACGTGGACGGCACCAGGGTTGGCCGTTGGCCACCTGCTAAACAACGCTCCTCGAACTATAAGAAAGCAGTAACTGATCATCTTTCGGTGGCGTGGGAGTCAACGAGTTATCAGAGCTCTGCGAGTTATGAGTCGCCCCCGCTCCCAGATCTCAGTTTTTGCGCGCGCGTGCTTTCTCCATGCCATAGAAAAAGAAAAAAAAAAAGAAGGACGTTGAGGAGCCGTGCATGGCGGTTTCTTTCTATGCCGCACTCTTCGTTTCTTTTGCTTGGTGCTTTGTTTCTTGTTTCGCTCTCGTGTAAAACCAGCGAAGCCCGTCGCCAGCGCGTCCGTGAAAGGCGCCATCGCCGACCCCCCCCCCCCTCTGCTCTTTGCTTTGACGCTGGTTTTTTGTATTCATTTTATTTCTGAACAACTGACTCGCTGACTGGCTCGGTATAGCTGAACGTAACCCCCCCCCCCCCCCCCCGAAAAAAAAATAAATACGAAAATATATATAAATAAATAAATATAAAAAATATAAAACATATTAAGAACCGGGCCAATTCCATTCCCATTCCATTCCAGGCAACAAGGCATCTAATTCCATTCCCATTCCATTCCCCTCGACGTTGCCGCCATTCCATTCCCATTCCATTCCGGGGTCGCGAAAATCCGGAATGATTACGGGATCACTCCAACTCCGGAGTGGTAACTCCTCAACACTGTATATATATATATATATATATATATATATATATATATATATATATATATATATATATATATATATATATATATATATATATATATATATATATATATATATATATATATATATATATATATAATGTATGGTGTTTCAGAGAATGCAGGCCAAATCGCTCCTGGGCGTTTTCAGGTAAGATCGAACAACCATGTCCGGTGACCATTTTTAATTTTCATCGAAAAAAATGTCATTTTGCTGGCTTTAAGCCTGCAAGTATAAAACCAATCCCCATTTTCGGAAACAAATTTTTGTCTGTGCGAAAAAAATTTGTAAGCACCGTCTCAGTCTCGTGCGCGTTTTGCGTATCGCGCGATGTTGAAATTTCGGGCGAATTAGTACTTCGAGGTTTTCTCGTTCCCGAGGCTTGAGGGTCAGATAGGGGGCAGGGTAGGTTACACGGCTAATGATGAGTGCCTGGATGAGACGGGTAGCGTCTTCCTCTTTCAGGCCGTGTCGTCTGTTGGCAATTCGTCCCATCATACGAAGGATTTGATTCGTGGTATGCGCGAGACGTTGAAGCGCGTGTGATCCTCCGCCGTCTTGTTGGAGAAAGACTTGACTTGATTCTCGAGTGTGAGAGTGTGCTGTGGCGGGTCAAAGGGAATGTTCCGGCATTTCTTCTTTACAATGAGCAGTTGCGACTTTTCAGGCGCACATTGGAGACCACCACCACGTGCATAGCGTTGAACCACGTCGGTCGCGCGCTGTTAGGCATCTTGGATCTCCCCATCAGAGCCGGAGGTGGCCCAGATAGTAATATCATCGGCGTAGAGGGCGTGATAGGCACCCTCTATTTCCGCAAGTTGGGCAGGGAGCTTCATCATCGCCACGTTAAACAACATAGGCGACAGAACCGCTGCTTGTGGCGTTCCCCTGTTGGGAGTGGGGAGAGGTGGGGTCCGAAGGTCGCCAATGCCGATCGTGGCGGTGCGGTTTTGTAAAAATGCTTGAATGTAAGCAAAGGTTCGTTGACCACAGTTTAGATCACTGAGATTGGTAAGTATGATGTCGTGACTCACATTGCCAAATGCCCCCTTCAGATCCAACGTCAGGATGGCTTTAGTGCTGTGAGAGGAGACTTGTTGATTGATATCCTCGTGTAGTTGAAGGAGGATGTCCTGCGTACTTAGATGCGGACGAAAGCCCAAGATTGTCGGTGGTAAGAGGTTGTTGTTCTCGATGTATGGCTGGAGCCGGTTGAGTATCATGTGCTCGAATAGCTTCCTGATACATGAAGTGAGAGAGATGGGCCTCAGGTTTTCCAATTTGGGTGGTTTGCCGGTCTTGGGGATCAGGATGATGTCGGCATGTTTCCACGCTGCCGGTAATGTGCCTTCCTCCCAATGCTGGTTAAAGAAATTGGTGAGGGCTTGGATGGAAGGGTCGTCAAGGTTTCGAATGATACGGTTTGTAATCTTGTCCACACCGGGGGTGGTATTCCGGGTAAGAGCCTGGATGGCTTGATTCTCTTCGGCCAAAGTGATTCCCCCTGTACATCACGGGAATGAAATATCGGCAACACAGGGAAGAAGCAAAAGGTGGGATGGGCTCTGTTCTTATTTAAGTTGTGTCAATCTGGTCAAAGGGGCTTTCGAAACCGCATCATTGCACTTCATGAAACTGAGGCTTGGTTATCCAACCGATTGATGCTCCTTCGAGGATGGAAGTGGCACCCCAGTAAAGCAACCGAAACTGCAGAGTTGTTAGCGGACATGGTCTCGTTCCTGGTGCCGCTAGACGCGAAAATGTGGAAGTTGTGACCAGGCGCAATTACAGCACCAGTCGTAGGCCACCAGGCAGGGACAATGCCTCACCGGCCGCGTTTTCAGGCACTCCACGCTCGCCATTATTAAGAATCGAACTCGCGACCTTCTTCCATTTCAACGCGCGGAAACGGAGTCATGATCTGTCCGGGAACGTCGCCTGCTGGACGGGGCCTACGCGAAACGAGTCTCGAGGAGTACGGACCGGCGCCCACGTGTCTGCGCCTGCGGAGACAGGTCTCGACGCGCCCGTGACGTCAACGGGACGTGTGTGCGTGCGTGCGGCTTGGTGCGCTCCGGAAGGGGAGAGAGGCCGGGCCTAACTGCGGAGAAGACAGGTCTCGACGAGTCCGTGACGTCAACGGGACGTGTGTGCGTGCGTGGGGCTTGGCGCGCTCGGAAAGGGAGAGAGGCATGACCTAATTGCGGAGGACCATGGCTACGACGCACTTCTGGCTACGACGCGGCGGACTTTGCTACGACGCACTTGACGGCGGGTTGCTGCTGCGCACCTGCTGCCCTGGCGGGGAGTGAGGGAGAAAACGGACCCCTATATAAGGCGGAGCGCGAGTCTGCTCAGGAGTTCTCTCGGATTTGACGACTGTATCGCAACCATGTAATTAAACCGTCCGTTACGTTACCAATTCTCCCACCTCCACTGGACCCCTGGGTTCTTCACTTCGGGGAATGGTCGTCGTCACGAGCCAGGAAGCTCCCGGACGCGCGGCTCAAGCCCCAGACTCTCTAACACCATGCACTCTCCTAAACGTAAACTATATACGGTCCTTTTGTTAAAAAATGGGGGGTTTAAAGTTTTTGCCATATGTTAAGAACCTTTTATCCTTGGTCGCGCGATGGATATCCGCAGTACCATCAGCGCTAGCTGCGACCACCGTTCGTCTTAGTAGAATGAATGCCTTCAGGATGTGTTTTGCATAGTTTTGCAGTTGTGTATGCATTTCATAACGTCAACTTTATGCCAGTCTTGTCCACGTTGCTCTAAGAACGTAATCGATTACAATTACGAGTACTCTTGGTGTAAATGTATTCAATTAGATTACTTGATTACATGAGAAGAAAAGTAATTGGTCGTTACTTGAAAGAGTAACCGTTACTTTTACTATTACATCGTATTTTCAAATCGACATAACTTTCTGCTGGTTTGAAAAGGGTCTTCCGTACTACCTATAATTTTATTTAAAACCACCAAATTACAAAATAATACTCTTCTTGAGCAACCAATTTTCGTAAACCATCCTCCCGTCAGAGACTTGGTTCGAGAATTCCTTGGTAAGAAAGTGGTTCAAACAAGGGCGCCATTTGGAAGAGGATGAAAAAACAGTGACGCTTACAAGTAATTTTATAACTTACTTATTATTACAAGATTAAGTTTGGTAATTGCTCTTTATGATTACTTCCCAATAATTGTAACCAGATTATTACAAAATTGCTCCAGAAAGTAATCGATTACCAGTGATATGATTACGTGTAATGAGTAATCCCACAAGTCTGCTTTACGCTGACGTTATTTGTCGACTACTTAATGTAGCTGTCAAAAGCCATTTTTCACAGTTGGCAATTAGAGGAATAGAATGGAACGTTTTAGCCATTCACGAGTGGGAATGAGCCCAGTGTTTTTATTCCGCAGGGTTCAAAGGGATGGAATTATCAGAAAATAAAATTCCATGGAATGAAGTTGTAATGCAATGGCTGCTCAATCCCCAACACTCATACACATTGTTAAAACCGGGAGATTAAGCATCGAGCCCCTTCGATCAAAATCGGGAAACATTGGACAACTCCTAACTAGATACAAAAAAAAATCTTTATTTACAGCTTTGTTCCGCATTGACCCGGAATACAGCCCCTCGGAACTCTCTACAAAGCTGTTTTCTTTTTTTCTGTGGAATCCACACCTCTTTCCTGATTTCGTTCTCTTGAAGGCACCGGACGTTTAAGAAGTAATCGGATCCTGTGCATGTTTCCTTTATGGTGTGGAATCCCGCGGCACTGTTTTGCTTTATTCAACTCAATCTTCATAAAATGGCTAGTTCACCGGAAATAAGCAACGAAATCAGCGAAACTGTCGAAAACAATACACACAAAAAATACCCCGAATTTCAAGAAAAATATTCGCCGAAAAACGTATAGCTTAAGTAATAACTAGTTCATACAGGGAGGACAGAACTGGCGTAAAGTACAACAGTCTAACCCGGGAATTTAAGAACAGAAGGCCCAATCACAAAGAGAAAGCTGTCTGCTTCTGATTTTCTCCTATGCCTCCATGGCTCAAAGGTAGCCATAAATTGTTATTGTACATTGTCTTAGCAAACACTGTTCGCTCACTCCAACACCACGCGACAGGATAAGCCGAACTCAACAGGCCTAGTGCACTAGAAATTAAGCCTACGAAATTCGGGTTCGATTCGATCTCCTAAAGAAAGAATTCTTTCCACTTCATTACGAAAAAAACAAACGAAAAAACGTAGACGGCACGGCCTGCGTCCCTTCGGTCACTAGAGGTTACCACCCTAACGACAGCATCGCCTCAGCTGTAACCGCCAATTCTGACTCTAAGGAATTTGAGAACAAAGGGTTTCCATCGCAAAGGCAGGGCTTCTTTCTTCCAATGATAAAACGCGAAAAGATTATGGCGCTAGCTATCAGCTGGCACATCAAATTAAGTACCTATATGTTTTAATCACGTCGGTTTTAAGCAGATGCCTAACATGCTTACAACCGCAATAACACTAATCCCCAGGTGATACTTCCAATCAATATATGTCGCATATTGTAGGCATTATGTGCATCAATAAATGCGTTAAAAAGCCAGGAGTTAAAAACGGCGGAAAACATTAGGAGACTTCAGGAAACTACACATCCGGAGTAAAGAGAAGGTGGCGCGTTGCTTCTTAGCTGAAGCAGCGCGTTGCCTTTGAACCTCCGTACGAGTAACATGCTTAGATATATTTCAGCGGGTAGCAAAAAAGGATATTCAGTTTCTTTTCTATTAAAGTGTATTTGCCTGTTTTACCCCTCCGTCAAACGCCGATTGCTATTTGTTCTGTATTTTATAAAAGTCGAACTTCAGGCAGCATTTAACAGTGAGTTATCGTTTTTATATGTTTTTCATCTAATATCTCGTTGAGAAATAGAGTTCATATTTATTTTTGTTTTTTGTTTACAGGAGCCGGCCTACCCAGCTGATTGTGTGTAGTATATTAACACATATAAGTTACTTTTTTAGACAAATGTATTTCAGTATATGCGTTTGTGCCCAGCAAAATGTTTTTTTCTGTATTCGTATTTTCCATTATTTATTTTTGTTACTTATAGGAACTTCAGATAGTTTCTGCGAGTATTTTTGTAAATATATCTCAGTATTAGTATATTCGCTGCCCTTGCCGAGTATGGCGGTATTTTTATTTTCAAATGCTTTTAGGGCGTTTCTGCCCAAGCCTTAAAATACATATACACACCCTGCACTGACCTCATCAGTAGCCAATTCTGTAAATAAGTAAATTTCATGCGGTTTCAAAATAAGGCTTCATTTGTTTTGTTTTGTTTTATTTTTGTGCAGTCAGTTTTAAAACCAGAGCGAAACCAGCAGCTGGCACTTTGAGTATAACATTTGAGTACAGATGTATCTGAAACCGGAGAAGCAGGTCAGACATCGACAGTACCCTTCGACACTCCTGTTGGTTGAGGCATTGTACTGTCACTGATTCTTGTTATTAATCCTACCGGAAGCACTATGAATAGAGCAGCTTCATATCCGCTCTATATACGATCAATCATAAAAGCCGTGGCATACAACGCCAGAATCTAAGGCAGACTTGCATGTCACTCTGCACAACATAAAACAAAAATATTCGAATAAGCTGTTTCGAACCAATCGTATAGATACCGGGATTCAGCCGTTAATTTGATACCAACTCCCAGTTCTCATGCCAATAATTAAAATTGATATTCAAATTGTGACAATGTTAGCATCCAAGGTAGCCATCGGAGATTTTTCTGACTTTTCTCTCAAATATCAAATGTTTCTATTTGACATGCTAGCATCGTTGACTAGGCCCATTGTGGGCGCTTCCGCCGGCGGAAGGATATGGTTTTTGACATTTTCAATAATGAGCTATGCACCAAAAAGCGCCTATGTCGTGTTCGTTCTAGATATATTTCGTAGTAAACGTCCAACTCTTGTTTCATGACAAATTTTTGAGGTATCAAGCATACCACAAATGTCTAAACTAATATTTGACAGTCAAGCCAGCACCAAGGTTTCGGGAAGAAGTAAACAGCAAAGACGCCACTCTTCTCGGGCAATCCGCATCGATAATTATAGTCCGGCGTTGAATAGCAACCTAATGATTTTTGTGTTGCCTGTCGGCGTGCGACAGCTCATTGTGCGTTGATGAAAAAACGCTCAACTATCTCGTACTGCACAGCCTCAAAAAACAAATTATTTTTTCGCCGTCGCCAACAGGTTTGTCATGATGCCGTCAGATAATATTACTACTAATAATAGTCCTTTATTCAACTATTGCGGTAGTACACAAAATAGAAACGGGTCTTTACAAACCAAAGGAAGCTTGGAGAACGGTTTACCCTGCAAGTCGAGCGACCGATACGAAATAATTACTATATGTAAACATAGTAGATAGGTAGAACTAAATCACATTACAATTGACTACGAACGAACCAGAATTTCTAGAAAAAACATAATGCATGAACATTTTATCAAAATATACTAAAAATGCAAGACAGCGGGTTCAGATCAATAAATTTGTAAGCATCGAGCCGGATAAATTTATCAATCAAATTTATATGGATGTTGTTGCTTGTTTTTTTCAATAATATGAAAGGCACATATATACGTACGTATTTCGTTCTCCGTATCTCGGTAAAGCAGCCGGGGGTTTCAAAGCGATATCGTGCTGCGCA